>JANHGC010008504.1:100479-110881 GCA_027560395.1 Boaedon fuliginosus
AAATAAATAAATGAATAAATGAAAGAATAAATAAATAAATAAATAAATAAATAAATAAATAAATAAATAAATAAATAGCCCCTAAAAAAACCACATAAAATGTACTAGCATGCCATTGTTCAGGGTCCCAAATCCCAACTCTGAAAAAATTCTTGGAGAGGCCTGGTGCCCATTGTTTGGACAGTGAACAGTCCTTCAAGTCCCAAAGTGCTTGTCTTGTGTACAGCAGAGGGGAATGTTGGTTTAAGTTCTGGATGTCATGGCTAACAGAATGATGGTATGAATTATGGGCGTCAGATCTACCAATGTGGCCAGTTCTTAGGTCCCTGCTCTTAAAGGCTGAGTTAGAATCAAATGCATCCCCTCTTCATCCAAGTCCAAGTCCAGCTCCACCTAAGTCTGCTTGGTCAAACCTGGGTCTCAATTCAGGTCAACACATCAGGCAGGGTCATTGGAAAGATGCCCTGGTATGGTGAGAAGGAGGGTAGGAAGGGGAGGGGAGGGGTGGCCAACATGGCTTAAAGTTCCTCCATGATGAAAAAGAAGGTCTCCATGGTCCCAGGGCCAGGGCACCTCTGTGGATAAAGGGGGGTAGGGTGGGAGCATCTGACAAAGCATTCTCTCCACCTAGGCATTGTGGGGTCCAAGAGAGAGGGCCAGCTGTACCTGGGGCCAAGTCAAGGTTTCAAGTCCCAAAGCCCTCCTCTGGTCACCCACCGTGCTCTGCTGCAGAAGCCTCAGATGGTTCAGTAGCTTCAGATGGTTCACTCCTCTCCCTAAAGGAAAATCCCTTGGAGCTCCAGTCTCATCCAAAGCCACAAGCTGTCAATCGTGGTTTCAGGCTCTGAACTCTGCTCAGGGAATCCCACTCGCTGCTCCAACACCTCCCGATGTCTCGGTGTTCTGGGCACGCCCCAAACCACAGCTGACGGACTCTATTGTAAAACTCCGAGTCTGTCTCTGCCTATTATTATTAAAATTATTAAAAAGGACAAATTTACAAACAAACATACAACCATTCATTCAAGGGCATCATCATTTCCGAGCCCACTGGCAGAGCTAGGTTTTCACAACCTGGCAGAAGGCCAGCAGACTAGGGATAGTCCGGATCTCTACTGGGAGTTGGTTCCAGAGGGCCAGTGCTGCCACAGAGAAAGCCTTCACCCACGGGCCCACTAGCTGACACTGTTTAGCTGACAGGACCCATAGGAGGCTGACCCTGTGAGATCTAACTGATCGCTCCGAGGCATGGCTTAGTGGCGGGATACCTTCGAGACCAGCTGCTGCTACCGTATGCCTCCCAGCGCCCAGTTAGATCTCATAGGGAGGGCCTGTTCTGAGTACCGTCAGCCAGGCAGTGTCGACTGGCGGGGCCGCGGGTAAGGGCCTTCTCTGTGGCGGCTCCATCCCTATGGAATTTGCTCCCCGCGGAGATTAGAACCATCCCCAGCTTGCCTATATTTCGCAAGGCATTGAAGACCTGGCTTTGTCGGCAAGCGTGGACTTAATCATCTAGTCCCCCCCTCCTCGTGTATGATTGAGTGAGTGAATGTGTTTTGGCTTTTATTGTATAGGTTGATATTTTTATTGTATTGTTTTACCGCCTCGAGTTCCCCAAATGGATGAAGAGAGGCGGGATATAAATCGAATAAATAATAATAATAATAATAATAATAAAGCTCTGATAAGCAGTATATAAAATCTGAGTGCTGTTGTTATCTATGTTGTAACCTGCCTAGAGTCCTTAGGAAATTGGGCAGCATAAAAATGTAATAGATAAAATAAAATAAATAATAAAGATAAACTTTTGGTTCTTTGTTTTTTAACCATGATGTTCATATTCTGCCTATATTGCTATAGTGCATTTGTAAACAATGCATTCATAAGTTCAGAGCCAGTCCAGTGACTCTGAGCCCCCTTGGTTGTTTTAAAAGATCAGTCATGCTATTCAAATTTTGCATTAATGCAGTTAGAGCATATGAAAATATGGCTGTGTGGATGACGTAAACAATTTCCAAACATAACCTCTAAATTAAACAATCAATGTATTGATGGGTAATAAATAAATGTAAGGGAGAACATTTTCTCAGAAGAAAGATAAATAATAGAAAGATTATAAATTGGTATATCCATTTTATTTTACCTACATCCTGCTTCTGGTGCCAAAAGAATAACCTAAGAGACAAAATAGTATAATCACAGGTGTGGAAGGCTTAAAAAGAAAGGGTGAAACAGAACTCTAGATAGTTCTTTGTGATTTCAGGGCATTATGATACCTCAGCCGACAAGGCTTCTTTCTTCATTTTTAATTTTTCCTCTTTATTTCCTTTTCCCTCCATGCCCAGTTGTGCACCTGCAACTTTTATTTTGTAAAACGGGGGGATGGGGGAGAGAAATATTATAATCAATCATATAATGGTTAATGGTTCATGGTAGGAATTCTCTGTGCTCAGATACTTTTATTACCCATGTTTAATGGATAAATGTTTAATGGATTTATTAAATAAATCTATTGGGCAAATGGATATCTGTAAGTTTGGACTAGACTACTTAATTTATCTATATTCATTTTTGTTGCTTCCTGACAAAAGCATTTTTTTTCTAACTCTTTGCCATGTATATTTGCAAACATTTGAATGGTAACACACTAAAAGCCATCATATAAGTGCTAGCTAAATCTAAATCAGTATAATGTCAATTCCCACAGTTCTGTGACTTTATTTTAAAGCATTTGGAGATTAAAATCATGTCGTCTAAATATGCTGTTTCTTATGGAAGTACTTATGGTTGATAGGCTGCTGCCCTTAGTACAACTTTGGTCAATCACAGTTAATTGACTAACTCCCTTAGGGAACAGAAAGGGAAGGATGAGAGTAAAACGAAAGTGCGGGGCGGGGGAAGGAGAATTATATTTCATTTTCATTTTCTTTAAATGTTAAACAGAAGCTTTTTGGGGAAATTTAAATATTTAGCAATCTACCTAATTGCTTAATAATACAGAGAAATAAATAAATTAGGCTCCCTCTGTTCATGTTCTGGGTATTCTACACTAACCTTTTTGTCCTCTTATTGCAGTTGGCTTTGAGAAAAAGGATAATTCTTCCATTTTACCCAAAATCCAAATGGAAACATATAATCTTTGTGTATATGCATATGTGTATGTATATGTATGTATGTATGTATGTATTGGCCGCCTCGAGTTCCCCAAATTGGGTGAAGAGAGGTGGGGTATAAATCAAATAAATAAATAAATAAATAAATGTGTGTATGTATGTATGTATTAGAATGCTTAATATTTGGTCCAATCTTCCTTATTTTACACTAGGTTACAGATACAGTCAGGGGTAGGTTTCAAAAATTCCAGCAACTGGTTCTCTGCCCAGTTGCTGGGTGGAAGTGGCCATGGTGGGTGTGGCCTAGTCGGCCTCCTGCACCATGGCACAGGGGGGTATTTTCGCTTCCCTGGAGGGCAAAAACGGCTTCCCCTGGCCCCCCAGGGGGCGGAAATAGGCTTCTGTGACTTCCGGGAGGCCCGGTTTTCACTTTCCCAGGCTCCAGGAGCTTCCCTGGAGCCTGAGAAAGGCCAGAACGGGTGGGGCCAGCCTAAATACCGGTTCGGTGAACCCGATGTCAAGTTAACATCCAGTTTGCCCAAACCAATACAAACTGGCTGAAACCCACCCCTGGATACAGTTACAGTCTTTGCTTTTGTTAACTAAATAAGAAGTTCAAAAATACCAAGTAGGCCAAATCATGAGCTATATATTAGCTACCTGTATCTTTATGGCTCCCTAACTACACGATTTATCAGGCATAAAGCATTTTATTTGGAAATAAGCCAAAGCTCAGATTATTTTTATTGGTTAATGAAGTTGCAATATCAGTATCTCAGACTAGTAGATAGCCACAATTATAGTTCTTTAGTTTTCTGTTTCTTTATTGTTACTTTATAATTATTTGATATACTTTCCTTTTAAATAGCAGTCCATAGTAGTCAAGGGACGCGGTGGCTCAGTGGGTAAGACGCTGAGCTTGTCAATCAGAAAGGTCGGCAGTTTGGTGGTTCGAATCCCTAGTGCCACGTAATGGACTGAGCTCCCGTTACTTGCCCCAGCTTCTCCCAACCTAGCAGTTTGAAAGCATGTAAAAATGCAAGTAGAAAAATAGGGACCATCTTTGGTAGGAAGGTAACAGCGTTCCATGCGCTTTCAGTGTATAGTTATGCCAGCCACATGACCAAGGAGACGTCTTCGGACAGTGCTGGCTCTTCAGCTTTGAAACAGAGATGAGCACCGCCCCCTAGAGTCTGGTACCAACTAGCACACATGTGGGAGGGGAATCTTTACCTTTACCTTTACCTTTTAAGATAGTAGCCAGTTGTTGTTGCTACTATTATTTTGGTATTGATCAGTCTCTATTCCAGATTCCCTACTCCACATCCCAATCAGCTCTCTCTTCCTATTGTGACAAGCTTAAATGTGGAAAACTTTTCTTAAACAATTTTCATACTTTATTCTGATAGTCATAGCAATATACATGCATACACAAATATACAAAATATGGACAAGAAAAATGGCAATATGACTAGTAAATTTAAAGCAAGCCATCTTAAAATGTTTCCTAAAAATCATCAGCCATTTCCAGATTGAATATTTTTAAGTATTGCTTCATTTTTAATTTAAGTGAAGTCTTGCAATATCTAGGATCAATTGATGAGGAAACATTACATGGTTAAAAGAGTGAAATAAGGGTGTGGGAATGTCTGAAGAACTGCTTCCTCCTTCCTTGGACAGAAGTGGATAATCAGTCCTCCCCCGTTTAGTGAGTGAATTGGGGAAAGAAGTGGGGGTCAACCTTTTGTTTTGTTGTAAGTGTCAGGATATATAGAGAGGAGCAGATAAGTTATTTTTAGTGTCATTTCTCTGATTCCACAAAGTAATTACTTTGTATGATCTGGGTATTGACACCAGAAGATTGATGAATCTTCCATTGTTTATAAATAACACCAAAATAGGTCTTCTCACCCCATATTCTGCTTCATTGGCAAAGCAGTATAGAGGTGCAGAGTATGTTTAACACTTCTTTAAGTCACCGTGTGTTCTGCTAGTTCCTGCATTGGAAAGCAGCTCTTTACTGTTTCCATAAGGAAGACAAATATGGCATCATGTGAACATGTACTTTGAAAATGGTGAGTGGGGCATATTTGTGTCATAGTCAGCGGGATGTGTCCTAAGTCAATTGGGCCAAGTTACTTGTTATTTATGTTCATTTAAATAAGAGGATCGATCATTCCATTGGTGTCAAGATGAAATACTTCATACCCAATATTTTTTTTAGATTTTAATTTTTCCTTCAGTAAACTGCTTTCCTGATGCAGAAGAATTAGGTGGTATTTGATATGCAGTCAGTATCTGCTATATATTATTTAATTTGTTCCTATTTCTTGCAAATTACTGTGACACTACATAATACAAGTTGAATTCCAGATTATAACATTTTAAAAACAATTGTTTACAAACAAGTAACAAGTATTCAAAGACAAATATAAAATCACTGTACTGAAAATACTAAGGCCATAATTTCCTTTTCTGGCTGGATATTCAGGGGGTTGTATTGCCAACATGTCTAAAATACACAATTCTGGGAAAGATTACCAGACCACTCTGTCTAAAAAATCAAACTCATAGAATAAAACATCACTCCTGTGAATACAGGATAACATTATAAACAATTAGATCTATTAAACTCAATAGACCTTTGTTCTGGATAAATAGATTCTGTATTGTTATATATTAGAGTTGATGGCATATGCACAAGTAATTCAAATTACTATTGAGTGCCCTAAGAATTAACATACTTTAATAAAAGTAAAAACTCAAAATGAGCTCAACCTAACTCATGTTGACTTCAGAGATGTTTCCATATAGTTGTTTGTTTTTTGCAACAATACAGCAGCAATTACTCATCTGCTTTTTCCAGAATATTACTTGACTTTCCAGTCTAGGTTACAGTTCTGATATTTTCTGATGATCCTGCACCTAAACTGGTCCAATGCCACCCAACTTTTTCAGGACCAGCAAAAGACAGCATTTAGCTGGGCTTTAAAAAGAGCTGGAGTTATAAGAGAATAAATGCATGTTTATGAATATACAGTATATGTCAAAGTCTGAAGTCTGGTACATAAAAGGGGATATGACTCAGAGCAGAGTTCAGTTCCTGGAAATAATTTCTAATTTGTTAGTTTGTGAGCATGATTAAATGGCATATTCACTGGAAGTCATCAAATATTGAGTTGATGGTTGTGTATCAAATAATGCAAAACTTTAAAATGGATAGAGTGAAGAAATCTGAAGAGATGTTAATGTTAAGATCAAAGTAATTTATTTTTGTTAATTTGGATTTTTATCGCTGAAATTTAAGGAAGGAAACAGCCACGGCACACTCAATGGAAAATATTGCTAATAAAGACCAGTGTGATTAATGTCTTAATACAATCTAAAATGATTCATTTCCATTTTTATTTTGTATCTTCGATAGGATTTATTTGCTATTTTTTCAAGTTTTTTCTTATTAAAGATTATAATTATAAAAGTAAAAACTAATACAAAGTAAAAGAAGGTGCAAGAGGCAAAAATAGAAAAGACATAAATAGTACAAATTTTGCCATTTTTCCTACAGAGGTTCAACGGGCTTAATTTCTAAATAAGCATGCATAAGATTACATCGTAAAATATGTATCATAGACATTTCTCATAAAAATCCAATTAATATTGTTTTCAGAAGTCACATGGTTTAAACTACAATTTGTGTCTTATGAGTGAAAAACAGTTCATCCACAAAAGGCTTATGATTCAATACAGCATTTCTTAAGAATTTTTTTTCTATTTCCCCTCTCCCTTCAATTGACCATGTTCCCCAAAATCTGGCCCAGAGTAGTGTATCAAAATCCATAAGTTTTTCAGTTTCATCCCTGGATTCCCGACCAAAATAAAACATGTTTGTACATTAAAAAAGCATACTGGATTTAGCCTACTTAGTAAGAATATTGTAATGTTCTTGAACTTCACTGGTGAGATGTATCTTCATGTTTCTTTTGTCCATATTAACACCCTTCTATTACAAAGTGCAAGAGATGTGCAGGAGCTGGATTATTGATCATTTACAAAAGAACTCCATAAATCTCAGTTACATTAGAAAATGCTTCAGATTTGAAGAGGTCAAAAAATTATATATCAATTAAAAATAAAAGCCACATGATCTCAGTTCATAATTGGAATGTCTCACTATTCCCTAGAACATCTAAGGTTATAAAATTATTAGGTAACTCCACCCAAAAATCTGGTTCAAAGTGCTTCTGGTCTAACAAATTGTTAGAAAAGTAATGGATTTGCTACAGGGCAGTCCATAAAACAAAACTGACAAATCCATGACAAATCTGGAATAGAATAGGCAAATCAGAATAGAAAAGCAAACTGACATTTCTGTGGGCTAGAAAAAAATGAGAAAGATAATAACATGATAATTCTGATGGTGAATGAGATTTATGAGATCTATCCTACCTTTAACTTTCTAGCTCTCCTGGTGGAAGAGCTTGTCAAAAATTACTGCAACTCTTCACTGAAAGGCTTCAGGAAAGTGGAATTTCCCACTGAAATAATTCTGTTGTAAATTAGTAATCTGAAGTTTACTAATCAGAAACAAGTAAAGTAAGTTTTTCCAAACTTTTCTTATTCCTGTTGGATGGTTCTGTTAAGATATCTATATCTATAAAAGAGAGGTAGGGTGCAATGTGTTTGTATGTGCTCTATACAAACTTTCAGTTCTGCACCAATCTACCTCCAACTTGGCAGATAGGTAGAAAAGCATAGTAGTAAGAAAAGCACTGTCAGGGTCTGCAAAGGGTAGGGGCCGTTTTTGACCCCTTTTTGGGGGGGCAAAGAGGACACTCTTAACAAACAAGCACCAACTCCCTACTGAGCATGTGCAGATTTTCTTCTCTCTGTTGGGCACGTGCAAGTTTTCAAACTGACTGAGGCACCATATTCAAACCTCCGAGGTGCCATGTTTTATACCTATAAATTCCAGGTTGGCCCCAGTGGCAACGGGCCCAAGACACACGGAGCTGTGCAAACGGCTGCGGCCCAGTGCCCCTGTCAAGCCATGGCTGCCTTTCTTCAGAGCTGGCCTGCCCTTGGCCCAGAGATGTGGGAGGGGGTGCCAGGGGCTTCAGAAGGCCAGCAACCGCTGTGGCAGAAATATACTTCTTAAAAAAAAAACCCCGGGTAATCAGCTAGTTTTCTAATAAGAACCCAAGGCCCACCTTGAACGCCCGGCTCTGCCACACTTTCAGGAAGAATACAAAGATTCCCGCAGGGAGACCCAGGGCCCCGCAAGTGCTCTCTAAAGGGATCACGACCGCACGAAGGGCACCGCGGCCTTTGCTCCCAATCTGGCTGGTGGAAGTCCGCGGTGGTGCCATCAAGGCAGGGGACAAAGCCCAGCCAGGGCAGATTCTGGCAGGGCAGCCTTGGCCAGAGACCCGCTCTGCGACTGATTCCCTACCAGGGCAGCCTCTCCATTAAGAACCGGAGCCCCATAAAGGCTAGAAGAGGGGAAAGCAAAGCAGATTCAAGCCAGAACATCCACAGGCCCTAGAGAGATTGGGGGGAGGGGCACTCTAAGGACTCTCGGGGCTGGTAGTTCCACAGTCTCAAACTGCTCTGGCTGGCAAGTGGCTTTTTCTAACACTGGGGTCTATTCTTCTGAATCCAGCAGCTGGAACCATCCGTTTGAATTATCCTCCCTGTTTCCTGGGCTCTCTGGCTTAATCCTACATGAACTGCATACGGGATCAGGACCCCCTCCTGTCATCTCAAAGATTCCTGAGAAAGGTTCCCAGGGTGGGGCAGATTTCTGCGTCTCAGCAGGGGAGAAGAGCAGAAGGGTAAAAAAAAAAACCAGCCCTTCCACAAGCACAAAGCAAATCCAGCATGAAACTCTCCCAGGATACCCCCAGCAACCCGGGCGGCACCAGGGCTCTTCTGCCGTGCTCCTGTCCTACCCCCCCATCAGCGGGAGAACTCCTCCTCCTGCAGGCCAACTCCTTGCCAGCTGCCCCACGGCACCCTCATCTCTGGCTCCCCTTCATTTCGAGGACCCACCTGGAGCCTCCGTGTCTCCCCTGGATGCCGTGACAAGTGCCACCAGGGACGCACCAAGGACCAAGGCTTGCCCAGCCACCCTCCAACGGAGGAGCTATTTACGAGCACAGGCACCGGAGGGACGGGAGGTGCAGAAGTCAGACCTTTAACCCATTTGGGTAGGAAAATTGTTTCTGAAGGCCAGCAGACCAGTCATCCCCACAATCAGCTAAGCTGAACCAACCTAGCGGGACTTCCTTCCTGGCAGCTCCTTGACTCCTATTATCATCTCTTTTATGGGCTCATGGGTGACTGTCAATGTCTCCCCACCCCCATCAATGCCAGAATCCTGCTTTTTTCCACCCACAACCACTGTGTTCTCTCGCCCATATTCAAGGGGGGGGAAGCAAGCGGCCCCTTGAAGGTGCCTCAGCCCCACCATCCCCCGCCCGAAGCGACTCCCAGCACTGCCTCTCCCATGCCGGAAGGAGGGTGAACCCCATTTCCTTCATCTCGCCCTTCACCACCCATTTCCTTATCTATCCATCCAGGCCTGGCTGCTTCACCTGCAGGGAAAGTGTAACATTAATTCAGGATATTATTCCGGCTCCCCTTAAAGCTGCCTGGGAGGGGAGTCTCCTTTGGCACCACCACCCCCATCTAGTGGTAGTGTCTGAATAATATTAGGAGGCTACTTTGCCAATTTATAATTTATTCAAGAGGTCCAGCTTTTTTTAGCAGTAACTCAATATTCTGAAATGGAGAAATAGGATAGAAACATTTCTGATGCAGCAAGGGAGCCTCAGAAGAAATTGAAGGCAATGAAATAATCTCCTTCCGTTATTTCCTCAAAACCCCTTGGAGGGCCTTTGGGGTTGCTAAACTGGGGGACCCCACTTGAGACTCTGGCCTTCGCTTTGCCTCGGACTCATGCCGCCCTCCGAAGGGGGACTTTGGAGAGGCAGGGAAGCAGCTCTCCCAAATTTCCCTCTCTATCGCCTACACACACACTAAACACACCCACAGAACTCCCAGGAGAAAACCCCCCGGGGCCTTTATGCAGCAACGCTACTTTCCCTCTGCCAGGCCAACGGATGCCAAGGAGGGCAGCGCAGCTACTCCGGTCGGAAGCAAGAAGGCTGCTCCTGATCCAGCCTCGGCCTGCGCATTTCCCTGAGCTCCCCAGCTCTTCCTTCCTTCCTTCCTTCCTTCCTTCCTTCCTTCCTTCCTTCCTTCCTTCCTTCCTTCCTTCCTTCCTTCCT
>JANHGC010008504.1:110981-123069 GCA_027560395.1 Boaedon fuliginosus
AATGATTCGCCATAGACAAGAAAAGCATTGGCTTTCTGATCTATCAGTTTATTAAAAATAATTGAGATTAGATCAAACAGTTCTGAAAGTTCTTCAAACGGAGCTTGTTGTGGAATCTTTTGAGTGAAGGCTAAACAGATCCCATTTTGGGAAAACAATGGATGCATTTTCTTCAGGAAAAGTTCTGCCTTATTTCAGCCGCGTTCTGGACCAGTTGAAGCTTCCGGATGCTTTTCAGGGGCAGCCCCAAGTAGAGCACATTGCAGTAGTCTAGCTGTGAGGTGACGAGGGCATGAGTGACTGTGAGTAATGCTTCTTGGTCCAGAAAGGGACGCAATCTGTGCAGCAGGCAGACCTGGGCAAAGGTCTGTCTGGCCACAGCTGTTAAATGGTCTTCTAAATTTAGCTGGATCCAGAAGGACACCCAAATTGCGAGCCCTCTCTGAGGATGCCAACACCTCCCCCTCCCATTTCCAACAATGGAAAATGTTGGATGATCTGAGAAGTAGGGACCCATAGCCACTCGGTGTTGTCTGGGTTGAGTTTGAGCTTGTTGATCCCCATCCAGACCCCCACAGCTTTCAGGCACTGGAACATCACTTTGATGGCATTGTTGGATTGGTTCGGGGTAGAGATGAATAGTTAAGTATCATCAGCATATTGATGATACTGCTCCCCAAACCCTTTAATGATCTCACCCAGCAGTTTATATAAATGTTGAATAGGAGCGGCAAGAGGACTGAACCCTGAGGCACCACGCAAACCAGGGGCCTCAGGCTCAACCTCTGCCCTCCCACCAACACTGTCTGCACACTGTCTGAGAGGTAGGAGGAGAACCATTGAAGCACGGTGCCTCCCGCTCCCAACCCCCTGAGCCATTGCAGAAGGATACCATGGTCGATGGAATCGAACGCCGCTGAGAGGTCAAGTAGCACCAGGATAGAGGAATGAATCCTATCCAGGGCTCGCCGAGATCATCGACCAACGCAACCAATGCCATCTCATTTGATTTCTTACTTGTAAATGTTGGACTTTTCGGTTATAAAACTTGAAGGCAAAGTTGATTTAATTCCTTAGATGAGAACATGCTATTTTATATAAGCTTACTTTATAATTTTACCTTCATATGAACATTTTACAAATTATTTTATCCCACATATAGGAACAGTCCTTCAGAAGAAAAAACCAACACTAAGGCAGCTGTGTTTTTTTCATGTTCACTGTCATGTAGTAGAGCTGTTTAACAAACTGGGTTAATAATAACATTCCATGCACACACTGTTCCTTATACAGGACAGCTGACTTGTGTGGTCCTGTCCAAACTGCAACAACATACACATTTTGGCTGCCTGGCCCCATGGAACAAAACCATTTGGTTTTTTATTTGCATTTAGGTTGCAGTATATGATGTCCCAGCCACCAGTGGGTGAGAAGGTTTTTCTAAAAATCAAAACTTGATAACTACATGTGCAGACATTGGTAATGAGAGTGGTGGCTATAGAGAGGAAAGGAGAACACTAGGAAGATCAAGGAACAGATGAGCCAGTAGGAGATGCCTTGCTGAGACATTGGTGGTGATGGCTCAAAGAAGGTGCTGGAAGGAAGTGGGAGCCAGGAGGCCAGTATATAGGCCATGTGAAAAAGAAGGGAGAGAGGTGGCAGTGTGTTCCAGTTCTATCCAGATATAATGGTATGTGGGAATGACTTTAGGAGCCAGGGGGGAAAGCTTCAGCTTAGACAACCATCATGCAAATAATATTTTAGTTCTCAGAAGGAAAAGGACCACAGGAAGCATCTCAGAAGAGATCTTCTCTAGTTTTCTGGAAAGAAAAAGTAAAGAAATGGAGAAATACCTTCACATTTGCAAGATTTTATTATTGTAAACACAATAAAAAATACTGTTAGTTTTCATTGCTTGTGCTTCTTGTCTGGACTGGCTTGGAGGATTGACGCCCACCACTTGATCTATAAAAATCACTCTAAGAATCTCTGAAGATTGATTTTGGCTAAACTCCAGAATTAAAACATTCCATGTTTTGTTTCTATCAAAAGTCAGCCAATCAAAATGGTTCAGTAGAATTTCAGAAAACTGATGGTTTCTTTCATAATTGCTATTTTATGCACATTCCTAGCAAATAATGATCAATATGTTTTATAACGGAATAGAGTACTGACCTTCCAGATCGTTGCTCCAAAATGCCCATGGCCTGTATAAATAGCTAGTTCTGTCATTTCTGTCTAGAGATAAATGCTTTAATTGAAATTGTATAAACAAACAAAGTAGGTAACATTAAAATCTGAAAATCTGTTCAAAATGAGTTCAACAGGTACAATAAGGTGGCTGGTTTATGTTATGTAGCTTTGTAGCCTTTGAATTGAATTGAATTAATTAGTTAAACTAAGGCTCCATAACTGATTAAGCACCTAGCAACTCTCATTCCTTCACTCTGTATTTTGGCTTTGAAAGATTTAGGGCTGTTCCTCATCTTCCCTTAACCACATCTCCTAACACAAAATCTATCCCAATAGCCTCTTTTTAATTGCCTATCCTTATAGTGTTGCTTTTATACTATCCCCAGTTAAAAGTCATTCTTTTCCTTGTACTCTGATCCACTTTTTGCTATGAATATAATCTGACATGCTTCATTGTCCACTTTATCAGACACACTGGATCACTACAAGCCTGTCCCCTCACCTCTGGTCATGGGCCTTTCCTGGCTTTAGAGAACAGAATCCTGGCTTTTGCAGAGGTAATGTGAAGCCTGACCACCTCTTTCTGTAGTGCATTTTAAACATGGGTGAAAGAGTTATTTTTTTCAGGTTTAGTCCTGTGTGAGGAAAGAAGTTGAATTACACTGGGAAAGAGAACTGAGGTTCACATTGCTAATTCTGTCGCTACATTCCAAATTTTCACGGACTAAAGGCTTCATAGGGACATTTTTACAGTTTTTATTACTTGCTTTATTTCTGAGAACTTGAGCCTGAACACTACAGCTGTCATTAGTCAATACCCTGAGAATTAGTATTATTCAGATATGATTCCTGTTGCTGTTTAAACAGGGCACTATGGTTGCAGGACAGCATCCTTTTGTCACACCAATTTTGTTGGAATGAAGTGCCACAGTGATCACAGTTGTTGTTATGTGTGGATAAGTCACAGGGGCATTTTTTTTATTGCTGTCCATCAATTAGTCCTGGATGCTGCCACTCAGAAGAGCCTTGGCTACTCATCACCAGCACGTCCATTCCCTCACAGCCCTTAGAAATAGCCTTAGAAGGTCAAGATACAAACAAGCATTTGCACTAAGAAGGAATCAAGCAGTAAGTTTCCTCATTCTCCCTCTGCCTCTCCCTTGTCCCACGTTCCACCTCTGTTAATCATGTTATTTTTTTAATACTGGTTTTAGTTGTATTTTAGAAAAGCAGTAGTCTGTGATCAAAAATAGCCCAGTTAGCCAACTGGTACATGCGGCTTCAAGAAGCAACAGGACAACTCCCTCTTGCTTCATGCATACCCCTACTTAATACTTGCTACCTGTTAGTTAGACAATTTAACAAAAGGCTAAATCCACCATTTGATACATGTCTCATTTCAGCCCATCTTGCCCCATCCCTCATTAGAAAGACAATAAGTGATTGATCTTTTTGCTGATAGGTAATATGTGGTGAGAGGGGAAACCAAGTTTTAAAAAGCATAATTCTGTCTCCTTAACTTCCAAACATATCCTAGTATAGTTCAGCGCAGTATATTAATCTAACGTGATTGTTCTAAGATTCAGTGGTGATTCTTAAGTGGTATTCTGTTTCAAGCACTTGGACCAGAATGAATATTAATATAGCCGCCTCGAGTTCCCTTTGACCGGGGAAATGAGGCGGAGTATAAATCAAAATAAATAAATAAATAAATAAATAATATCTCATACTCCTAAAGACTCCTGCAGTCATTCTGATAATGTGTAACAGAAGCTTAATAACAATTACCAGTTAAGAATTGTTACCCTATGTTTGGATGTAGAAAGATCTTACTCATAGTACCGAAAGGTTTTAAAAAATGTCTTTAGATGTGTTACTTAAAAGATCTGAACACCACTCAAAAACTGTGGTTGTTAAGCAGTCTGGAAATGAAATAAATAAATATTACAGAGATTTGGTGCTCTACAGCTAACCTTGTTTGAGCATCCTTACTGAAATTAAAGCCCAGTTAGAGATCATATCCCATTCATGAGATGTGAAAACATGTCAACAGAATTGTTATCTCCTAAATGTTCTGGGCAGAAAGATCTTCTTCCCTATTGTTTGTTTGTTTTAAACTTTTAATTCTTTAAGAAAACTTCATTGTTTATAGATGTTACAAATAAACATTGATTAATTCTTAAATAAGCCCAGCAACACTGATGGAGGCAAAGCAAAGCAGAACTGAGAATGAAGCATAATAAGAGTAGGATGCCATGCTCTCTCTGGTGTCACTGACTATTGTGCTATAGCAACCTGTGCACTCATTAATCTTTAATTCACCTTTTCACTAGCCTACAGAAGGGACAACCAATGGAATATTGGAGCCACAAAAAGTAACCAGATGCTACTGACCTCCATTGGTGAAGGAAGAAAAATAAAAACAGCTTCTTTCTATAGAAGCTTTTCAAATACAGAAGTGTTTAGCTTTCCATTGCATTTTACCTTTCATTTTTGTCTAATTATTGTTTAAAACTGATTATTTTATATTTTAAAAATCACCATTATAGTACCATAACTTGCTATTTCAGGGCATTAATATATAAATTGTACATATACAAGACTTCTGTTTAAGAAGCAGGTATGTTTTCTCCCTTTTTCTAGAACTTACCTCTTTTCTATTTATTAGAAGCAAATAGTAATATGCTTATAAAATGTATTACGTTTGGAATTTTGGGAATATTTTAACTGCACCTGTGAATATTTGCATTTGTTTTAGAACTATATGCACAAATCAAGGAATGTTTTACCCAAAAATACAAATAAGATGCTGTTTAGTCCAGTTTTAATAAAATTTAATATTTTGTATATGACATTATTTTATTTATTTCCCATTTTATTTTGGTGTGATGTAAAATAGTAAGTGTAGAATTTTTATTATATTTGGTATTGCATAGGAATCTTCATATATAGTCTTGGGAGTAATGACAGTGGACTCTGATTCTCTTCAGAGTAAACTTTAAATGGATTGGGATATGTGTATAAATACAGTACTATAGTACTACATCAAAATGATTTAAACATAGTTGTATCTTCCCCAAATTAAATGAGATATATAGCTTTACTGCATTATTGTCCATAGTTAACAGTCTGTGTTTTAATAGATGGATGGATTCTAACTAGACAAATAATTCTGCATGCTGCTTGAAACCAATAAAACCAGTGTGAGATTGAAGTGTGAAACTCAGTGCCTTGCAAGTTTAACTGGAGAGAAGTTTCACAGATGTTTAGTAGACCTATCTTCCAGTCTGCGTTCTTAGCCAGAAGAAACTGTCAAATTCACTAAGACTTATTTTTGTGTAGATGTACACAGTGTTGCAAATGTATACAAAATAACCTATGCATATTTTTGTTGTTGTTGTACCCACTTGATTCAACCATAAAATTAATTTCTGATCGCATTCTTAATTTTCTATCATTTTCATGTTTGGAATAAAATCTATTGGTTTCAGAAACTCAGGTTATTTAAAAAAATAGGGAAACACCATGTTACCTAAAGTGGTAATTACACAAGTTACCAGTATCATAGATTTTATATAAAGTACATTGAATAATACTGTCTTTAAAAGTATCTATCTTATTTTTCCTGTTGTGTATTATCCTGCTGTAGAACCTGTTTCCTCTAATTTCACTGATGGCAACTCTAGCCCCCATGTTACTCAAGTGTTTAGCATATTGCGGATACATTATTCTTAATTAACAGCATGCAGTGAAGCCAGCAACTTAATAATTAAGAGACCTGAAATGACCATTAGTCTTTATGATAGGAAAAAAACTGATACTCATTTCTCTTAATGATGTCTTTTAATGTTATTTCTCTTGAGACATTAACTTCTTCTGGATAAAATCAGTATCAATAATCATGTGCCATAAGTTTGTATATTTGTTTCAAAAATGCTGCTGGGAAAAGAAATGTTAAATGTAAAATAATATATTTACCACTAAAATGGAGAAACTTTTCTCAAATTATTATGAATATAAGTTGTAATATTTATTGATTTCAAAAGACAGTAGTAGATAGCATGATATGAGGCTTTACTGTTTGAATATCACAACAAAAATTGATTTATTACAATCTAAATATCTAAAGTAACATAACCTATTAAAAATTTATAAACTGAAACATGATTCTGTTTTTCACTGAATAATAAGAGAAAGAAAAGGCAAGGCATTGAATTTATGTGTAATGGAGAGATTTCCATTGCCTGACTTTTATCTTTAAAATCAATTAATGGGGCAATTCCCTAAAGTGAAACACAAGCACAACTTTGCAAAGGACTGGTTGTAAACCTGTGAGATCACATTGTGACCAGCTGCTTCTGGCATCCAGTACTAATATCCTAAGTATATAAGGCTTGATTTTTAAACATAAAATCATAGGCTACATGCCTGTCCCAACTGCAGGGTTAAATAAGTAAATTAGCAAGCACGCAAGCAGCCACACCTCAGATTATTGCTCAGGTTATATTTCTAAATCAGTAACTTTCCAGTCTTAAAATCAAGATAGTCATACTTCTTTGGCACCAGTAATGGGATTCAGCAATTAATTCCTTAAATGTCAAAAATAAATGAGATGAAAGATGAAACTGGATAATATCTTTCAAATTTCACAGCAACGCATGGAGGGAAAGGAAGAGCTAACCTGTTCATGCCATAGCAACGGAATGAGTCAGAAACTGGGGCGGAGCTACTGTGTTTATAGAATGGTTCAAAACCAAACCGTTACCTATATTGCTGCACACATTTAAGAGCCAAGTGGCTTGCCACATTGTACATTGATCATCTATGTTCCACCAGTCGTGGCATAAGAACTAGAATATGAGATATGGAGCCCTTTCAGATGTCCTTAACCAATAATAAACAATTCTTCTTGGATATCCTTTTTTCACATTAGAGTTCTTGAAAATGCATTGGTAAGATGGCTGAGCAAAGACAGAGAAATTTATCTACATCAGGAGAAGCACTCTATGAACTCCTGGGTCTTGAAAAAGGGGCATCCCATGACGAAATCAAGAAAAGTTACAGGTATTTATGAAAATCTAACGTACTTGATAAGTACCCACGGTTTATCTACCCATTCACATTTGTTTATATCTGTTCTAAAAAATATCAACACTCTCTTTCTCTAACTGACCATTTCTAGAGGTGCTCAGATTGAAGCTCATGGGCTGAATGTGAATTGACTGCTTTGAAGGCTGGACATGCTTAAATGTTTCATTGTAGGACAATGGATTACAATAGTGTCAGTTATGTTTCAAATCAAAACAAAAACAAAATGGCTATTGATGCTATGATAACTCGCCTTTGTTATGAAAACAGTGTGGCAAATGAAAACATAAACCTTAAATAGTTATAGGAAGAGCCCTTTTAAAAATGATAAACACAGGTGTTGAAAATAGCTCTGCTTTATTTCCTAGACTCTTATTCAAAAAAATTATTTCAAATATGTTTATCATTTTAAAGATTGTGAAAAATCTTAATATAAACCCTGAATTTGCCACTATTATGAGAAGACCAAAATTAAAGTTGTGCAAGTTTAATCCAAATAATGCATCAACTATTTGCATTATATAAATATATATCTAAGAATGAATTTTTAACAATTCCTAAGTTAACATGAAATTGTATTAATAATATAAACATATCATTATGTGAAGTTTACATTAATTCTACAAATGATTAAAAGATACTTTCACCTTAATTTTTCTTAAATTATTTATATTTACCTCAATAAATACATCAATCTTCTTACAATTTAAATGTTATAATGTGTAGGAGGAAATTAATGAAACCAATATTTTGTTTATTAAGTAATAATCGAAGAATATGGGATTCAAACCATTTAAAATTTTAAACTTTTAAATGGTTTGAACCTAAAACTATTTTGCACCAAGAATAAATAGATAGATATAAAGCACTGGGAAGGATTTAAAAAAAAACAACTGAAAATTCTTGAGTACCAATTCTTCACCTTCAGAATGACTAGATGTAATGTACATATAAGATGAAATCACAGGACATCAGCCCAAAAGCAAGGTCCACTGTTAAAAGCATGGTAGCAAAATATTTTCTTTTCACAGTTCTCAATGAACCAAAGTGGGATATTGGGTAGTTTATTGTGCAATACAATGTGGCAACAAGACAATTGGCTTAGTCTGATTCATCAAATATATCACCACATTAAGCCTAAGTGTTTTGATTTGTTAAACTGCAGATACTGCATTTTAGGAAGGGCATTGATAAAATGCAAAATGTCCTAAGGACAGCAAGCTAGAAGATAAGGATCAAGAAGGTGGGAGGGCAGGATGTGGAATGCATAGGGCTGCTCCAGGATGCAGATGTTTAAATAGAGACAGGATAAATTATGTTAAGTATACTGTAGCAATGGGTTCCTCCACTGGATGAAATTATTTCCAGGTCCCTTCTAACCCTTACTTTCCATGATTCTGTGTGCAAGTAATCCATTCCCTCAAGTCACTACACAGGCTTCCTGGCATAAAGCACACCCTGGTGCCATTTCTTAATAATACAACCTCTATAGCCCTCTGCTGCATTAAAACAGCATGCACTTTACCTGTTCAAAATTGAAATATTATGGCACCTTCAGGGTTTTTCATTGCTTTGTCTGGGGTTTAACAGAGTTCTCTTGCTTCTGGAGCAGTTTCTGAAAATTTAGAACTCCAATAATGGCTACTGGTTTTCATTGCCGGCTACCAATCAGATGTATCCTTGAAACTGGTGACCACATCTGAATGCTCAATGTTGTTTTTCCATGTGGAAGAGAATAAAAAGCTTCTCTAATCCCATAAGGGGAGAGTTGTCATGGAAGAATGCAAAGTGAACTGAATTTCGTTTTGCCCTGTACATGAATAGTGATAATTTACATAACAATCCATGGCAAAACTGACAGTGTGTTTTATCCATCTTTATTAGCAATTATGGTTAAAAACAAAGGCTGCTTCTGAATAAAGTGGAAATATCAAAGGGATTCACACTTAATGGAATTGTTGTAAATACTTGCAAGACAAAATGATGAGTCAGACTCTTGGATTTCATTTAATTGATCCTTTAACTTATGTTAATTTGCTTCATGAATCTAAAAACCCGCTGCTGAAGTAAGCACTTGACAATGCAGTATAATAATCGTAAAATACCTGACTTCAAATTTCCTATTGTTATTAGTTTGCTTAGTGCTTGCCAGAACATAACCATCTATGTTTTAAATGTCATAAACGTGGTACGGCTACATGATGCTTCTTTCTCAATTGGTTATCATTTTATCTGCAAAAGAGTTAACATGTTTTCTAATTAAGACTTGACCTGCTTTGAGTTAGAGAACACTGCTAGGGCACATTGACCCACAGAGGATGCACAAAGAAAACAACTAATTTGTATAAATGTTCTGTATCCCACATACTACTTTTCCATTCCCTACTTTCTTTCAGTAGCACAAGTAACTTGGCTAAACAACTTCCAATCCTAGGGCTACCTGCCAACCCTGATACTCTTTTTCATTAGCCCTGGAGTCCATCCATCTGTCTTGCAGAATATAGTTCCCTTTTATTTTGAGATGGGGACACGAACAATCTGAAGTATAGATCTAAAATATGAACTTTAAAAATAATCCAATCCCCCCCATCTCTACCTACACTGCTGCAGTAGAATATCCTGGTCCTTTTGAATGCAAGATACAATTAGATATACTTTGATTTATTGCTTTGCCTTCATTGCTCAGGAAACCATTAAACACTAACCACCATCACCACCCTGCACGATTATCTATGGTTGCCCAACACTATATAAAACTAATCAAGAAGTGATCCAGGAAACCTATAGATTCCTAAACTAATGACAATGTATTTTTATAATGACTTTGATAGTGTTCTATCACTATTGTTGTATGTACAATGAAACCTTATGCACTGGAGACAAACTCCTTGTGTGTCTAATCACACTTGGCCAATAAAGAATTCTCCTTTTCCTTCTCCTTCTCCTTCTCCTTCTTCTTCCTCTTCTTCCTTCTTCCTGCCTCCTTTCTCCTTCTTCTTTCTTCTAATCCTGGATTTTGACACTCTAGGGAAGGGCTGATAAACTCAGGGCCTGAGGGCCAGATGTGTCACACACTGGCCACGCCCAAACCCGATTTAGCGAAGGGGGGGAAGTTGTGATACATCATGTGACGCCACCATGATGAGTCTGACAACCCTGATCTAGGGTTCCTGATCTATTTAACAATTTGGAAGGAGCCCAATAGTAACAATTATGTCAATTCCGAAATGGACTAGTGAAGTAGTGTTGTCACTGATTACAAAAACTTCCCAGATTCTTCTACATAACTAATACCTACTGCAGTTACTGAGTGCTGTAAATAACTCTTCTATAGCCTTCCTGCTTCATTCCTTAACTTAAAAAAGAGCCTTGGTGATGCAGTGGTTAAATGCATTACTGCAGACTCTGCTGATTTGTTCAGCAGGTTGTCAGATCAAATCCCACCAGGGTCAAGGTTGACTCAGCCTTCCATCCTTCTAAAGGTCAGTAGAATGAGGACCCAGATTGTTTGGGGGGGGCAATAGGCTGACTCTGTAACTGCTTGGGGAGTGTTGGAAAGCTCTGATAAGCAGTATATAACATCTAAGTGCTATCCGTGTTATAAGCCGCTCAGAGTCCTTCGGGAATTGGGCGGCATAAAAAATGTAATAAATAAATAAATAAAATAAAATAAAAGGGGAGCATTGCGTTCCCATGCGCGTGGAGAAGGGTTTTAGTAAAAAGAGGGGGGGACCTAATCGGATGTACGGATGGGGGGGGGGTTCCCTTCAGACGGAGGAGCTCCGAGACGGTCGTCCTGGGAAGCTTTGTTCTCAGCCGCGGGAGCTGTGGGGGAGCCCTGTTACAATGGTTCATCCCTGTCCGAAGGAGGGGAAAGCCCACCCCTCTAAAATGGAAAAGGAAGATAAAGGCAGGAGAAGGGAGAACCAGGGTTTAGTTTATTATTTTATTTTAATATTTTAATTTCTGTTATTCTTTTATTTTTTTTATTTTGTTTAGTTTTATTATTTACTAGCTGATGACCCGGCGTTGCCCCGGTAATTTTTTTATGGGACTGCCGTTTTTCCTTCCTTCCTCCTCCCTCCCTCCCCGCTTCTCTTTCCCTCTGTCTCCCTTCTTCCTCCCTTCCTTTCTTCCTTGGTCCCTCCGTGTCTGCTGCAGCCTACAAGTCCCAGCGTTCTTTGCCCGATTTTCATGCCTTGCCTCTATTGGCTGGAGAGCTTCCGTTGCCTGGAGGCCTCGGCGTTCTTTGCCCGATTCGCATGCCTTGCCTCTATTGGCTGGAGAGCTTCCGTTGCCTGGAGGCCTCAGCATTTTTTGCCCGATTTACATGCCTTGCCTCTGTTGGCTGGAGAGCTTCTGTTGCCTGGAGACCTCAGTAGAGCTTGGCAGTGAAATGTTGGGGGGGGGGAGGCCCACTTCAGCACCATATTTGGGGGGGAAAGAACCCAAAACCCATTTGTGACCCCCACAGTGTTTGTCACCAGAGGGTAAGGTATGTGTATGCCACGTTTGAGCCAGACTGGTGCTGGCAAGGAAGAGCCTATTGAGGACATAGCCGCAAACTCACACAGCCACACTTCTCTTTAATAGATGTAAGATTTTTATTTTATTTATTTTTATTATTTTATTTTATTTTATTTTAAAGCAAAGTCCATTGCAGGGGAGCCAGATTCACTTAACGGCCGTGTCACTGATTTAAACAACGGTCCAACTGTGGCAAGGATGATTGAGCCTCGGTGGCGCAGTGGTTAAACGCAGCCCTGCAGTCTCTGCTGACTTGTTCAGCAGGTTGTCAGATCGAATC
>JANHGC010008504.1:171802-187929 GCA_027560395.1 Boaedon fuliginosus
TCTATGTTTGTCTTGTTTGTTTGCAGAGCCAAACCACAGAGATAAAGAGATATCTGAGATGAGAAAGAGAGATGAGAGAATGATGAGAAAGAGAGGGAGAAAGAGAGAGAGAGACACAGAGAGATTCAGAGATACCTGTTTAAAAGAAAATAGAGAAATGGCTCTTTGAATGTTTAAGTTTGCAGACCACTGAGTTAGGCAAACACCAAGTGAACCTTCAACTCGCAATAGAATCCCATATGCCCCCAGGCTAGAAATACTGGGCTTAGACAATCTTCAACTGTGCCAACTGCAAACTTTCCTGCTGGCTTACAATAAGCAAAGTCAACGGAGAAGAGAGCAGGGGGTCATAAATGCTAATCATATGATCACAACTAATACCCGCAACTGTAACTGCTAAAACTTTTTTCGTAAGTTGGCATGATTATGTGGCATTGCATCTTATGACTGTATCACTTAGCAATAGAGTTCTCAATCCCAATTACTGTCAGTAAGCGAGGACTGCCTATAGCTTAGATTTTAACATCATTCCATTCTCTGTAAAATGTTCAGTAGCCAGAAAGTAGTCCCTTGTTATTAAGAATAAGCTGTTATATGCATAGTACATTATAAGGAGATAATTTATGTTATTATAATGCTGAGACATACATTTGACAAATAAGATTTGATTTCATAGCTAGGTCTTCACATAATGGCCGCCTCGAATTTCCCTTTTGGGTGAAGAGAGGCGGGATATAAATCAAATAAATAAATAAATAAATAAATAAATAAATAATGTCTCTGAAGTAAATTAATTTGAGCCTTAAGAACTTAAAATCAAGAACTCTGGGTTGATTGGTTTGATGATGATAAATTAGTTTGTTTCTTTGGCTGTCCATCTTCAGGATTCTTCTCCAACAAAAAAGTTCAAAGGCATCAATATTCAAGAAGAGTCTTGCTTCTTCAAAATCCAACTTTTGCTTCCATAGTATCAGAAGGAATACTACAATTTGTGTGATTCTGATCTTTGTAGGTATGGGCACATCATAGCTTTTTCCAAGACTTTTCCAAGGCTGCTCTACCAAGCGTTAGCCTGCAGTATATTCCCATGACTGCTTGTTCCTTTACTGTTGAGTGTTGATTCTAAAAGGCATAAGCTACCTTCCACTTCTATGTCTTCATTGCAAATTCTGGTTATTTTATTTGTTCTTATTAGTTTGGTCTTCTTTATATTTAATTTTACTCAATTGTTTTGCACTTTGCTCCTTGGTGTATATTATTAGAGTTTGTAGATCTCTTGTATTTTCAATTATCAGGGTATGTTATCAGCATAGGAAAGGTTACTGATATTTCTTCTTCCAATTTTAAAACCATACTCATCTTCCAATCCAGCTGCCCTTAATTTATATTCAGGTTTACAGATGTCACACTTCTTTGCCAACCTGGAGCCAGTCTGTTTTGCCATGTTCTGTCTATGCTGTGCCTTCCTAACCAGCATTTAAGTTTTTAATGAGAATGGTGAAGTGTTCTGGGATTCCCATTTTCTGAATACTTCCCACAACTTGACACGACTGACATAATCAAAGGCCTTTCTCTTTGGCATTTTCTGACTTTTTCAATTGTCCAGGGGGTATCAACAGTAATGTCTCATGTTCCTCAGATTTTTCTAAAGCCAGCTTGAATACCTGGCATTTCCTTTTCCATGCAGGGCTCTAATAAGCATTATTTTGTTATAATTAAGTCATCCTCTTTCATTCTTCACATACTTGATAGATGAAATTCAAATCAAAGTAGCAAAACTTACCTTTTTTTCATCTGTGAACTGAGTTTGACACCAATACGTTTATAATACTTGAATTTGTTAATATAATAGCATTTGTAACATTTTTTAATGTAGTGAAAGAGTCCCTGGACACATATTCAGGATTTGGCATTCCTTTTCTCCTTGCTAATACAAGACATAAATTAAAAAAAACACTGGTCTATGTGGCTCATCAGCATGTACAGTTTACATTCTTAATTAAGGATGAATTATTGCTGATTTTCTAAAATAATGTTGTAGTGCACTTACCAATTTAGTATGCTTCAAATGAAGTGTGGTAACAGCTCCCAGATTGCCCAGTCATTGGCTATGGCAGTGAAAATTCTAGATTTACTAATTCTTAATACAATTTAGAAGACACCAGGCCAGGGAAGATTCTTAGTATAATCCAAGTGAAAGTTCTGAAAAGACTTGAATATATACTTGTTATGTTGATATCTCCCTTCTGCCAGACACATGGCAGTTGCTTTACATCAGAGTTAAGATACACATTCATCCAAAATGGTGTGTAATGCTTTTGGTGGTCTGATAAAAGATTATGAGTTGCATATCATTTATATAAAAAATATGTGAAAATTAGCCCATTGAAATTTTTAAAAAAATCCTGAGAGGAAACTCTTCAAACTAATTCAGAGTGCAAATGTATCTGATATGTGGTATCTGTATGTTTCTGCTTTATTATTAAAACAACTGCCAAACAACCCAACTTTAAGCACTAATTCTGATTTCTAAAAAGCTTTTGGTTTTCTTATGCATGAATAAGTTGAAGAAGTAAAAGGGTGAAGGATTGGTGGGGGATGCAGTTACAATTTAGAAGCAGATTGAATTGTTAGGTTTTTTCCTGACACTAACAGAACTTAAGTTAGCCATAAATAACTTATCCCATTTCATTTAAAATATGGTTTTAGTCTGGATCAAACCCAATATTTTAATGACAATTTTCTGAAGACAGAGAGCCTTCTGCTTTTACTTTTAATAATAATGAAATAAATCATCCTAGAATATCCCTTTGGTCATTTGATTATTATTAATCTCAGCTAAACTGCATTTAAAT
This sequence comes from Boaedon fuliginosus, assembly GCA_027560395.1. Taxonomy (NCBI): domain Eukaryota; kingdom Metazoa; phylum Chordata; class Lepidosauria; order Squamata; family Lamprophiidae; genus Boaedon; species Boaedon fuliginosus. The sequence continues at coordinate 174,658 of JANHGC010008504.1, forward strand.
CTCTTAATGTAAGCTGAATTAAGTATGAAACTAGTAGTACAGTTGTTCAGCTTTACATTGTTGGCACCTATAGTAAATTTTACAATTAATTAAAATTGTGTTTTGCTCTACAGAAATAGTTCTTGGTTTAGCTCTTTGTGGCTTGCAAGATCATCTCTCCCAACTAGAATTTGCCTATCCTGTGCATTCAACTGCAAATGGGCTCTTTCAGAACTCCATCCTTCATGAGCTCAAAGTGATGGGAACCTGGAGTTGCACCTTCCTACTGGCAGTCCCCATGTTAAGGAATATTCTGTCCCTTGAGCTAAGAGACATCTGACCTCACATGTTGCAAAGCAGTGAAAATGCTTTTGTTTCACTGGACATTTGATGTAAACAGTGGGCCAGGGCTGCATCTGTATTTTTTTTTCTTTATTGTGTTATATTGCTATGAGTTATATGGCTTTAATATTTCTATGATTTAAATCACCTTGACTTTGTAGAAATAAAAGGATAAAAGTTTGTTGTTAATCAACATACTGCAACTAATAACTGGCCAGCAGGAATCAACATATTCCTGGGCCATCATCTACTGAAATTACCATTCAGCCTCCCAGTGGCATGACATGGAAATAAGAGGATATATGTATATATATGGTGAGTTTACAAGGGTAGGAATCTGAAAGTACATGATGGGCTTATTGGGGCAAGGTGGGGGAGAAGGCTGTCAAATCAAGATAGAGACCATAGTCATGCAATTTATCCCCCCCTCTTTTATATATATTTATGTAATGCATGTAACACATGTTAAAAATGGGCTTTGGTTGCACACTAGTGGCTATGGTCTTGATTTTTAAAAAATCTTCTTCCCTTCTTGCAGATGCTTCTTTATAGCATTCTTGTCAAAATGAAATAAATAAATCTGGGTTGGTCAATGCCTGGATGGGAGACTGCCTGATAACTTATGTACTTTACTTTGGTTTCAAATCAGTCCTATAATAATAAATGTAATAAATAAATAAAATAGTAATCAATAAATAAAATAATAAAGTCACAAAAAGGAGTGTAACATTCAATAGACCTGAACAGAATGCAAATTCTAGAGCTAGTGACTAACTAACATCAGGACACCAAAATGCAATTTTAGGGAAAGTGAGCTGGTAGGAATATGGGAACGTTTTAAATGCTCTAGTTCCAACTTTTTCCATATAAAAATTACTTCCCTCTGTAAGAATCCTATGCTTGCTATATATTATTAAGAGAACATCAGAAAGAAACTCACATATTGAACTTTGCTGGATTCTGTTCCAGCCTTTTCACTATCAAATTGAGTTAGTTATATTCTAAGGTTGAGTTAAAAACAAACACATAGAAAGTTATAAGAAATTTCGGGTTCAAAATTAATGGATATGCATCAGGAGATCAAAAAGATGGACTCAAAATTCCCAGTTCATCTTTTCTTTTTACTGCTGTTCATTTCCACTGAGATTCATCCCAATACCTGAAATTTCCACCTGTACAATTCCCCTACTGCAAGATGTTAGATCAGAAGAACATAAAATAACATTATCAAAGGACTTCTAAAGAAAACAATGTTGACTGCCTAGTGGAGGCAGAAGCCTGTTATTACCATTAAATTCAGCTACATTTCATTTCCTAATCTTCAGCCCTTGGTAATAGGACAATAATTTTTTCTCTGCCTCATCCTCTTCAATAAAAATGGCATCTTTCAAAGATTAAGAACATATTTATTGTTTTAATAACTCTCTGATGGCCCCTTATTTTCATGGTCAGTTTGAATTGATAAAACTGTCTTGTTCATGAATGTGGATTCCAAGACTCAGCCTTGGTGCTGAAAAAGAGAGTATAGGATTCAGTAGTGATAAGAGTATAATTCCAAAAATCTTGTCTGTAAGTGTATACAAAATTTGTACATCAACTCTTTTATTACCAATAATTTTACCACTGCAAAAGAATAATCCACATTAGGATATATTTGTATTTTAGAGGTTAGCCCCAGATAACAAATCTGCATAATGCAGCAACTCAAATAGAAAAGCTCTGATTAGACAGAAACATTTATATATATTTTTTTACAATCATTAGATAACAGGACCTGTCATACAGTAACATGGCTTTGTCCATTCAGCATGTGAATTAATTCATACCTAACATATCATCATTCCTCACTAATTCAGCTTTGGATTTTAACATAATGCATTTACAAAAGGATGCTTGGAACATGCCAGATCATCTTCTATTTCATGTAGCAGTTCTTTGCAAGCATCTGTGACAGTTCATAAGTGTATATTTTTATTATTTGTGGTTATGGATGCTTTTGGTAAATATGCATTTCTTCATAAGCATGTAATCTCAATTCATGGGGAAATTAAAGAGATATTTCCTTTGATTTGATATTGCTTAAGGAAAAACAGTTGTATCACAATTAGCAATTTTATTACAATCTGCCAAAGCAAAGTAAAAGTCACATTTATTTATTTTATTTTATTTTAACTTACTTATTTTTATCTTACCTTCATTATTTTCATAAATAACTCAAGGTGATGAACATACTTAATATTTCTTCCTCCTATTTTCCCCATAACCAAAACTTTATTAGAGGAATTGGTCTGAGAGAGAATGACTTGCCCAAAGTCACCTACCCAGCTTTCGTGCCTAAAGTGGGGCTGGAACTCACAGTCTCCTAGTTTCTAGCTTGATCTCCTAACCACTACACCAAACTTGCTCTCATTCAATTATATTTTCTTTGATATGTTTAAGAGGAAGCAATATTTGTTTGCTTTCTGGGATTCAGATGTAATTCCAAAAGCTCAAGAATGTTCAATAAAAGTAATAGCCTATGGACTTTCTGAAACACAGGCACAAGCACAAACATGGCTAGTATCATTTTTCTGCCATGTTTCCATAAATCATAATCTATGAATCAAACAAGCTTAAGGGGTCCAGGGCTGTCCTTGTGCCCCAGCAGTTTCCACCTTATTTTGACACCTGCCAAAGAAAATGGGAGTTTTTGACACCTTGGAGAGAAGTAAGGTGATGGGCCCTGGATGGAAAGAGAGGCAACAGAAGCAGGATAGGGATCAACAATGGGTACATGAATTTCATATTTATATAGTGTCTTCTAGCTCAAGAATAAGCACCTCAATCCAGTATAACAGTACTCAAGAGTTTAAATTAACTGGCAATATCCCATTCTATATATATTCATGAATGTGTGGGTTTTGTCCCTAAAATATATACCGTATTTTAGGACAGTTCTGTGCAAGCCCTTTTGAAATGAATCAAGTAGAATGTAAGATCTAGTAGTCTAATGTGCTGCTTCATCTCAGCAGTCTTGTAGGCAGATACTTTCTACTGTTTTCTAAATATTTTATGTTCTCACCCATAAAATACTTAATATTATCAAACTACATAGGTATAAAATATTTCAATTTACTTTTTTCCTCAGACTGGGTCTGAGACCTTACAAGGACAAATGGAAGGACAGCCTGGGAGCAATGAAAGAGTTGATGAGCCAGCTCGTCATGTTTTCTCTTTCTCCTGGTTGAACTCATTGAATGAATGATGACTTCTACTCCAGATGGCATCTGGTGAACTCAATAGCAGGAAATAACAACAAAGAACACATTTAAAATAATAGCGGATCAGATTTTATTTAAAGACTTTATTTTGAAAATTGTCGCATTGGATCTGACTTTTGTACAATTTGAGCAGGGTAGTGGTGGGGAAGAAAGAGTTAATACCTTGTCATGAACCATTTGAAAGTCAAATTCATACACATTTTTGAACTCATGACAAATATCAAAAGATAACATTACTTGTCCAGTTTGCCTCTAGATATTGGGATTTGGACATAAGGCTCTATAGTATTTCTAATAGCTGATCTGGGTTATGCCCAAATTATTATATGAATGTGGCAAATGTCCCTACTTATGTTCAAATAAAATTAAAACCAGAAGGAAGGAAGGGATTGAAAAGAATAACATATTTACAAGTAAGCTAAAAACTAAACTAAAGTAAAAGTAAAAATTAATTATGCATATTTGTAAAATGTCCTAGGCATACTCTTAGTTTTATGTTTGTATTTTATCATTTCTTCACTAAAGTCATTATTGTTAATAAATTTCTCATTATTTGGAAGTTTCTTCACTCGCCTTTTTTTGTAACTGTCTTTGATAACGCTGACATTAAAATATTTATAAAAATATTCATAGATTGTTGAGCTCATAGAATTTTACTGCATAGATATAAAATTAATAAATCTTACAATAGTTTTAACAGGATCTAACAAGGCAACTATTGGAAGCAATAACAAAAGGAAAAAGGTAATTAAAATTGATGAAAAACATAATGAACAGAAATATTTTTATATGTTACTTCAAAATGAGCTTGGGCCCAGCTAGTACAATGTTCTTCAGCAGAGAATTCAAAACTCAGAATGCTACCACAAGCCCTACTTCACAAAAGGGTGGGATATATAACTGGACATTGATAGAACATTAAATGATGAGAACTGACATTTATAAGCAAAATCACTGAAATTAATGAGGCACTAATTTTCCTGATGACATTTGGACTCCAGTTGGGGTTTTTTTTAAACCAGAATTGCCCTATATACTGTTATAAAACTGGTTTTGAATTTTTGGAGTTTTCAAAGTAATGTTTCATATAGTATAAAGAATAACAATTCAAATCAATGTTCAAAATCTTTGCAACAATGATGATGTATAATGGAGTATCCTAAATTGTGACCTGGGAGTCTGTTATGCTTAATTCATAGACTTTATGTCTATAGACTAAGTTGAATTCTTATTTTGTACATTAACAATGAATTAAAATGTCCTACACTGAGAATCTATGGCCGTCTAAATATTGGGCTTCAACTCCCATCCACTCTAGCTTGATTAAACAATGATAATGGATTATGTGAACTGTGTCTAAATCAGCTACAGTGCAACAAGTTTCTATATGTATGCCACACCAGTGATTCCTTAGAATTTTAGAAGTTTATCTCTTTCAAAGTCTCCATGACTTTTGGTGCAACATCATGGAACCTCTTTAGTTAGTAGTACCCAAATATTTTTCATGTCTGGTGCAACCTATTCGTCCATCAAGAAGAAAAAGAATAAATATTTGATTTGAATTTTCCTTTCCCTTTTGATAAAAATAATGATTTCCTGCTGACAATTCTGCCTAGAACTTATCTCATACATTTATTCATTCATGCCACCTGTCAATCTAAATTTTGAATTTCATTTTAACATAGTCACGGTGATGTTAAAAAACAAAAAGATCGCACATTTCTTTCTGAGAACATCCAAATATATGGGGGAGGGGGTGAGTTCGATGACGTACAAAGAAAAGAACATGTTGGCTCTTCCTGTGTCTTCTGCCAAATATTAGTGTATCTGTTTTACAGCATTGACACAGAGCTAAGCCTACAAGTAATTCAGATTAACTTAGATGTATTGAGAAAAGACACAGAAGCAGGTGCTGGTACAGTACCAGGAAGAACAGTTACTTAGTGAAAAATACGTTATGCATGCAAAAGTTCTCAGATTCAACTCATAGCCTCCTTTTACAGAACTGGGGTAAATTCCCACTGAAACTTTGGACAGTCAGTCACTGTCAAATAATGTAGAGAGGGTAATAAGTACGTCTTCCCAAGGCATACTTGTTAAAAGCCTGCTCTGTCTTGTAAAGCTTGCCCATCCATATTGTAGCCATTTAGAATGGACTGGAGAAAGAGAAAAGGAAGGTCACACATCTGCTTCTTTATTGCCACTAGGTAATGGTATAGGAATGACTTTAGAAGTCAGGAGTCACAGTCTAGTCAGAATGATAAAAAGAACCTGAGTCTGAAATACACTCTTCAAAATTAGGAAGGGCCCCTTCTCAGACTCTTTCTTCACCCTACATCCATCCTCTCATCAGAGAGTTGTTGAAGCTGCATCTCTTCCTCTTGTTTCCCAAAGTTGTTCCACATACCATTAAGCTCTGTTACAGTAGACTCCAGGCCTAAAATGATCTCTCCTACCTTCCTCAGTCATCCAAATGTCCTCCTCATCCTACTTGACCTTCTGCAATCATGGCCTTCTCACCAGAAGTCCTCCACGAACATACTAAGCCAGCAGAAATATATTATTTCAAGCATACAATATGTACAAACATCTGAAGATTACTATGTGATTTTGTTGGGGTCATGAGGATGAGCTGCTGTTTCTGGGCTTTAAACTATTAGATATGTCAGCAAAGTGAATCAGAAAACTGACATTCTTGCTATCTAGTGATTATCCAGATTTTTGTATACGGTGGCTGTTAATTGCATAAAATATGCTTACATGTCCATGGGGCAAGGTGACAGGAAGAACCTGAGTAGTCCTCCTGTGCCTGCAGATCCCAAGGAACATGCTTCCTGTATTTTCATTATATTTGTACCACTGAGTGTTGACTGCCATTCCAAAGGCACTGCTGGTTGGAAATATCCCTCTGGAAGGGTACCAGTTTATTGACAGTTTATTTTTACTTTTTTATTTTAATTTATTTGACTCCAAACAACTTTGGTTGGCTCACAATATACCAGACAATGTAAAACCAATATAATAAGAAACAACAAACACAAAACTGTTGAAGTCCCAGTACTTGAGTTAGGGTTGTTGGAGCCCCTTGTGAGTGTTTTTTTTGGCCAGTTCACCATCTTGTTTTTTACCTGATTTCTACCTTATTTTCTGGTAATTTGTTTTTCGGTTATAATCCATTTTATTCTTTTGGTTATACTGTGAACTGCCCAGAGATATTTGGGATCAGGTGGAAAAAATTAAACTGAATAAATTAAGCTGACAAATCTTCTGTTTTAGATTTTTCTTGGTCTGCTGATCCCTAGATATACATAAATTATAACTCGTAGAAATTCAGGACAAAATTCTGAGAGTTGTAGTTCCAGTCTTTCAGTGGGCACTGTTTATTTATTTATTTTATTTATTTTATTAGATTTATACTCCTCCTCTCTTCCCCAGTCAAAGGGAATTTGGGGAAGATTACTGTAGAAGAGACACCATGTCAGGAGCAGAGGGCTCGTGCCTGGGAATCAAAATCTCTTGCTGATTCAGAAGCGAATAATAAGATCTTTGAGACTAGCGATCTTAACATCATTGATCCAGAGAGTACCTGGGTGTTACCAGGCTGGAAGAGCACTCTATCCCTTTCAGGGTTGCTTGGGTGGCTATATATATTGACCAGATCTTCTATTGAAAAACATATTTAAGGCACACCAAGAAGCCTATTATTCAACAAGACCACTTGTAGACATCCAGAATCATCTGCTAAATGTTTCTTATCACTGACAATCTCCCCCAAAACTCACAGTTTTGTCCTCCATCTTTACTACCATCACCATTTAATCTTCATCACAAATTGGTGATGTCAATTAAGCTGATCAACAGCAGACGGTTGATACCTACTTTCTCCTGGTCCCCACTCTACCTTTTTAAATGACTATATCTCACTGGCTTAAGTGTTGGAAGGGAAGAAAACATGCTACAAAATGGACGGATGTCTTTGAAAGATGACAGTTGTTCATTTGGGCTGATTTTGAAATGGTTACCATCCTATGGTTTCCCAAGAATCATTTCACTTTCCAAAATGACTGGGAATTGTGGAAGTTCTGTTCCAGTATCTTGGTTTTCTGTTCTAAACATTCTTGAGAGGTCTGTCCCCTTGTCTAAATATGGACACAAAATAAGAGACTTTGCAAAGTCTTTGATGTGAGAAATAACCCAACAGTTCACTCTTATATTCTAGCCACCAGTCTCTTTTGGGAGGATTTCTAAAGAAAAAGCCTACTCTCATCCCACTGCAGACCAAAAAATGTGTGACATTTCTTTCATAGTTTCCTCTCACTATATCCCCAAAAACCTGTAAGCAAAACTCTGATGAAGAAAGATTGAAAAGGCTTGAAGGATGTTTGCTGTGTTATTAACAAGAACAGAATTTTGCTTGTTTTTTACATGGTTTGAAAGATAAGAATATATGGTATCTTTTTATTATCTGAGGTGACAACAAACACTGCTTGTATTCCTGTGATACCAAAATATATTGAAAGGAAAGGGGGAAAGCACTGCAGCTTGAATCATATATTTCACCTGGAAATCCATCTTTTGTTTGGATTGTAGTTAACTGGGTTAACTGAGACAGGGCACTAAAACAGTTACAGCCTGAGGAAAGAATAGGCAGATGGATACGCCAAATGGCAACTTTGTACATGTTTTATTCTGGAATAATATAAACTGTGAAGAATTCCTTGAAACTTAAGGGAGGATGAACAACCTCACTCCTTCCAGAAATTCTCTTTTATCGATTCCAATTAGCACAGCCTGTTGTCACTATTTGGACCTGCTGACTTTTCAAAGATTGGGAGACCAGCAGGTTGCTTACCTTTATGCAGGAAAGCTTAGAACCTAGAGTCATTTTTTTGAACCTGGAACCTTTATCTTTTTACCCAGAATCTATGGTGACCATTGCACCTGTCCAATGCATTTCCACGTTTTCAATTACTTGTATCTGAGCTAATCTGCAGTTGATCTCCTAACAGATGTCAGGCAGATTAAAAATTGAGATCATCCTCTATTCAGACGGGCTGATTTATATCTACCATTGTCCTCAACTACCTATGGTCAATTAAAATTATAGTCTTTTGTTGGGCAGCAGTTTGGAGAGTTATATCCCACCCTCCTCATGTCCTTCTCCATTTCAACACCATTTCTTCCCTGCAGGCAAATTGAACCTTGGCTAGATGGGTGCACAACCATTGTGCCCCAGGATCGGATTTTGTGCATGTTGTCAGTTGTTTTTCTACCCCATATGCCACCGTTAATCCATTTAACAGCCCCACCCCACCCCATCGAAGGTCGCCAACCCTCAATTTTTTTCTGAAATTTGACGTACCGGCAGGCAAGGAAGTGTATGCAAACCAACGTTCCTTTGCAGCTTTTATTAAAAATATAGAGAGATATTATATAGATATAGATAGATATTAAACGTTCTCTTACACAACCAAGTTGACCGAGCGCTGAAAATACGTTTTATTTGTGGAAATAAATGTTTACAAAGAAAAGACAAAGAGGAATGAAATCGAAATAGCTGAGTACAGAAAGGCTCCGGCCCCCTTCCCCGCCCACCAACCCCAGAAGACGCTTTTCGTCCTTCACCTGCTTCCAATGGCCAGACCAACGGACCCCACCCTGAAACGCCTAAACCTGAATCTTGCCTGGGACAGGACGGGTAAGAAAAGAAAAAGAAGTTACAAACGACGACACTTGGGTACGACGCCGGACATGCTATTCAAGGCTACTTCGATAAAGCTTTCGAATAAAAGAACGAGGAGGGAAAGGGAACGGCGCGAGGGAGCGGTGTCAGTAGATCTAGGGCTGTGCTAACTGGAGGAGCTCTTTGGTCGGGGCCAAGCAAAGGAGAGCGCTTCATTTCCCGATGATTTCCATCAGTTTCCTGTTGCTATGAGCCTGCTGCGCCAACTGCTCCGCTCGGGCCATCTCCAAGACTTCTCGGAGGAGATGGAAAGTCAGATCCAAGGAGATCGGCGGCTCCTCGGATCGTTTCTCCTTCTCCGTGGCCTGTAGGTGGGCGCCGTCGTCTTCGCCGTCCCAGGAGTCGGTGGCGCCCTCTAATGAGCGTTCTTGGAAATGCTGCAGCTGCTGCAGCTGTTGGACGACGGCTCGGAAAAAGTTGCCCGCGGACGCGGACGTGGCTAGGTGGCTGGTGCTGGCAGTGGAGGAGAAGGATCCGCCGGCGGGAGCAGCACCGGGGTTCTTACGAAGGCTGCCCAAGCGCAGGAAATATTCTTCTCCCATGCGGAGCAATATGGGGAGCGATTGGGGTTGTTCTTGGAAATCTAGCTGCTGCAGAGCGCTACTGGCGGCGGGAGCGGCCGGGGCTCCCTTGCTGAGGGTTCTGCACTCATGGCAGGGCTGGAGAGCAACCAATAAGATCCCGGTAGAGACAAGCAGCTGGATCTTCATGATTCAGGACGGCCAGATCTGAAAATGTAACAGGAGGGATGGTGGGAAAAGGCACAACTCTCAAAGAACTGGGGATTTTTGCTGTCCGAGGTGCTGAAATCTTTCAAGCAACCCTCGCGAAAACTCGTAACGAACCGAGAACACAAATCAGACTTTTTCCCGGAACGACCAACTCGAATCAATTATTTCTCGAACTTAAGCCTGAGGAGGATTTGCGTTCTTTCTCTGGGTGAAGAGCTGCCTGAAATCCATCAAACTCTTCCTTATTAAAGGTCAGAATAGACGGAGTAGTACTTGATATATTCAGCTAAATCGCTATATCGGGGGCTTCCTATAAATCACTACATTTAATCTTTTTAAAACATTAAACCTTGCCGTGCCAAACAATGTCTTCTCCCTCCTCCTCCTCCTCCTCCCTTATCACAGTTATGACATGATCTCAGGATAACAACATTTCTTAGACCATACTACATACTTCCACCACAATCCACAAACATGCATACACAGGCACACGCTTCCTGAGAAAAGTTTGCAACCTGTGCTTGTATCTGTCTCTTCCCTACCTTAAGAGATACCGACGGAGTAGTCTGAGAGAAGTAGAGTCAGTCAGTGGTAGGTGCCCACTTTTTCTCTTTCCTTCTTGGGATGTGTACCTAACGTCTCCTGCCTGTCCTGGTGATCCGTTGGCGTCCTAATCAGAGTCTGGCTGTGTGATTTTTATAGGTTAGACCCCGTTCTGGAATCACGCAGCCCTCGCCTAATAAGCTGACGCTTCCTTGACAGCTCGCTTGCGTGCCCCGATCCACTGCTGAATCAATCATGGGGGCCGCTCCATAGCAGCGGTGGGCAACGTCCTGCAATCACAACCCCAAGTCTCACATCCAATTATAACAAGAGATATTTATTGCTTCGTTAGTGACGTCAGCAAAGCCTGTGGTGGGGAATTATCAGCGGGACACTCTTTCCCATTGACAAAAACCCTTGAATGAAGAGTTTCCAAATTGGGGGTGGGGGGGGAGGACAGAACAGAACATCAGCAAGCACCACCTCCTACTATCCCCAGTCAAGATGGTCAAAACTTTCCACTTCGTTTGTTCTAAGGAAACTGTAACTCAAGGAAAGCAAAGCACTGGAATCACACTTCTTTAAGGATAATGTTCTTAGGAAAACTTCTGAAAGTAAATCTGGTTTATGACAAAGCCATTCTTTCTACTTTCCTCCTGTACAAAGTAGAATATCCACAGAATTTCAAATATTCAAGGGTATAAATAGCATCTTTAAAATTGAGTAGCCTTTCCACTGGGTTTTGCTACTGATATAGGAGAAGAATTCAAATGAAAAACTGAAATCAGGGGAAATAATCAGGTAAAGCAAGCATCTGCAACACATCTTTCTCTCCTGTTTTGTTTCTAATAGTGGGGGAAGGGGGAGGAGGGATGATTTCTCTTAAAATAGATGGTGAAGTTGATTGGTTTGCTAGTCCTAACCTTCTATTGGAGCATAAAATCCCATTAATTACAATTGAACTTTCTCTGCTGAATAACTTGGAGTGTGGCATGAAGAGAGTTCCAAAGACATTATAGGGAGGTGAAAGTCCAGCCCATACACAGCCCATCTGGCTAGCACACAAAACACACACAAGGGGGAAGAAGGGAGAAGGAGGGTTGTTGTCGTTGCTACTGTGCTATACTTCCATTCACAGTGGATCCAATTTAAAAAGAGCTGTTGGTCTTATTGGAGCTAGACCTGATGGCCTTTTCTTCATTTCCAGCAGCTAAAAGTCTGATATACAGTATATAGCTGAATCCAAGCTGTTCTTTCTACACCTCTGATAGCCTTTGAAATGATCGCAGGCTTTTATCTCCAGTATGCAGGAAAACAGTAATGTTGGGGGTAATCCTACCTCCAATTTCCTTTGATCTGGGTAACTTGATATAGCTGAATGGCCCTTTTAATTTTACTGGCCCCTCCTTTTGCCTGCTTGTATCTGTAAAGTTAAGTCTTCTTCAAGGACACTTCAATTCCTATTGACTTCAAAGGGGCAACCAAGTAATTTTCTTGTTATCAATAAAGGAGAATATTTGTAGCTCAGGGTTGAAATGATTGGGTAATGAAACAACTGTAAGAAACCAAGCAACCTCAGACAGCACCAAGAACCCTTCAGTTTTCTTGTTAGGAATATAGAAATAGTTTGCTATTAACTTCTGAGATTTTTGTTTGTTTGTTAGATTTATTTTCTGCCCATCTCACCTCAAGGTTTTTTCCACCTTCCCAGTCTAATTATTACCTGTAGAATTCCTTGGACTCCCACCAACTACCAACCAGGCATTATTTTGTATATCCTCTGTACATGCTGTTAGGAAGCAAGTTAATCTGAATTAGTTCTTTAGTTTTAAATTTGTATTTATACTTGATTTTATGGCACCTTTGCCATTTTTGTCCTTAGTCTTATAAGCATAGAATAGTTTGAACACATCCTATGACCAATGAGCGTTGTTTTCCTCAGTGCAACCCAAGAGCTTCAAAATCAGAGATGAAATACACACAAACTTACATACTATAGTTTTTTTCTTTTCTCACCCCCAATTGCTGACAGTTGAACTTGGACCTCAGAACAGTTGCAGTTGCTAATGCCATCACTGATCCAGCTTGTTTCCTCTATAGGAAAGAAGTCCCACAGACAAAAGCACTCTTTAATTCTCTATTCTCCAGTTGCTCTCAGCCTGTTAAGATGTTGGGTTATGGATGTATTTACCTCTCTATGGCTAAATGGGAGGGTACAGGGTAAATGGGAGGGGACAGGAAAGAAGAAGAGAGGACAGGGGAGGCAAGAGGGAGGGTGAGGAAAGGAGAGGGAGAATTGAGAGGAGAGGAGGGAGAGGGGAGAGATAACTGAACCCAGAAAGATATTTCTTCCAACACTATCAAAGAAGTACACAATATTTTCACAAATGTTTTGACCCATCCATATATATATATATATAAGGCCTAAGGAGGTTGAGGGAGCATTATCTGCATAACTGCAGACTTTGCAAACTACTGATTTTGCAACATTTTTCAGCATGAATACAGACAAGCTTTTGGGATGGAGTTAGTTTTATTCATCCGATAGGTGACTTATGAACAAGACAGAGAAAATACATTTGATCTTGTTTGTTCTCTTCAAAACATAACTGTCTCCTGGTTATTTTAAAAAACAGTTAGGTAATAGAAATTATTTATCATTCCTTAAAACACT
>JANHGC010008504.1:199135-211277 GCA_027560395.1 Boaedon fuliginosus
TGTCACCCACCCCCTTAACGGTATGATTGGTTGAGTGATTGAGTTTTTGGAAATTTTATTATATAGGACTGTTTTTTTAAATTGTAATTGTTAGCCGCCTCGAGTTCCCCTTTGGGAGAAAAGAGGCAGGGTATAAATTTAATAAATAAATAAACAAACAAACAAACAAACAAATAAATAAATAAATAAAAAACCCCTTTCTTTCAGGCTCTGTCCATGTTGTTATTCCCTTTATATCAGAACTTTCCAAATGTATTGGAATTCTATTCACATCTGACTTTTTCTCCTGCATCACATATAACCTGGCCCAAATTAATCATCAAAGTCCAGAAAAGCTGCTTATTTCCCAACCTGTCTGAATTATTTTCAAAGAACACTTAAAATGGATGTGCGTTTCTGTACTTTCTGATATAGAACAAGAAACAAACATATCTTTCTGATGAAGTGACATTCTCCTTTCCTCCCTATCTGGTGGGGAAGAAAGATACATTTCTAAGGCATGAAGAAAAAGAAAAGGGAAGGCAAATATTTGAGGGCTTCTAAAGCTTCCAGCATTCTCTGCATTCATGACTAATAATATCAGGTTGACATTTCTTCTTTTCCCCCCACCCTCCTTTTTTAATTTCTAAACTACAAGTCAGTGGACTGGATGTTCCTAGGAACAAAGTTTCCAGCTGCAGGGACTATGTTAACTCTGCCAGAAATCTATTTTCATTGGCTGGCTTGAAACCGCATTAATAGTACTATTGAAGAAAACAAATATGTTTTATCAGATCTATTGGCAAAATCATGTCCAGGGGTGGGTTTCTACCAGTTTGCACCTATTTGCTAGAACCAGTTGTTAACTTTCTAAGCAGTTCGGAGAACTGGTTGTTGAAAGAAATCTTTTATTTTTTTCCACTTTACAGGGATATCCTTTGAAACCCATCCCTGGTCATGTCCCATATTACCACATCATCAAATTATCAAGGGCTTATTTCACACCAAAGCCAGAAAGTACCTTCAAAAGTACCTTCATCTGGAAATATTCTATGGTCAGGACAATCAATGACAGGAGAGTACTTTAATGCAGATGGTGAGGTGCACGTATTTCAGCAAAAAAAAAAAAAGACCAAATTTCAGTCTCTGCCAATTTGATTTAAAAAGAATTCTGGTACTAGTAAAATGAACCACCCTGCCTGGAAACTGAAGAGAAATGTCACTTGACAAAGCCTGAGGTAATCATTGGACTGGTATAAGATTTCATGAATACACTTAGATATTTATTTATTTATTTATTTATTTATTTAATTAGATTTATACCCCGCCTCTCTTCCCTGGTCAAGGGGAACTCGAGGTGGCTTACAACAATTAAAGATTAGAGCTCTATAATCCTGGATTTTATTCTGGAAACAATTTTCAGTTGTTTGTTGACCCATATTATGTATTAACTGTTATTCGGATTGAACATCACATTACACTACCATGAAGTTTGTTTGGTTTTGATACTGTATACTGCATTAAATCAGCCATTGTGATTTGAACAGCATGATTTATGATTGCCATGTTATACAAACTCATCTGATTGATTAATTACATTCTGTTAAATAAACAATGGTGTAGTGTGATATATGAACAAAATCTGTGTGCTGTTACCTCTATAATGAATCACTGTCTATAGCCAAAGATGTTATTCATAAACCAATATAAATAATATTGAAAGAGTTAATATCTATTGTCTCTGAACCAAATAAAATCCTGTAATAAAAATTTCTTCTCTATTTTCTCTCCATGCTAACTCAATTTAATGGCCAAAACTTTTGATGAGATTTGCATAATATGAGCCTTATGGAGTAACCAAGGAATGTGTGAATATAGTCTTCTGATGGTTATTTTTTTCATTCTCCCAAGCTTCCTGCCCCCCTCCCCATTGTATTTCATAAGGAAACACCATGCTGGAAATATAGGAAACCACGGAAGCATCACTATGAAGAATAATGTGCAACAAACAAAAACATTGAAGCACCTTACACCATTCTTCAACCATAAAGTAAACTAAAAAATCACGTAAACAAATTCTAAAGAGATTTCAAAGAGCCTGAGAACAAGGTAGACAGAAATCTTTTTCTGCAGCCAAAGAACACTATTTAAAACTCCAGGGCACATTTCAACATAGCAATAACCTTTATGTATTTTTATATTTCTAAGCAGATTGTGTAAATTTGAAAACTTCTTTGCATCACCAGTTCTTATCCAATCAGAACAATGCCTAGTAATCCATACTGAACATCCTTCTGGATAATAGCTGCAGGAAAGATTATTTTTCTTTTGTTAATATCTATCAATTTCTTATAATGTCATTTACCCTCAGCCATATTTGACTGAACCATTAAATATTCCATCTTCAACGAATAGTTATAAGATACATAGACACAAACACACATATACACACCACTAAAGGTAACACTTCAAACATGTTCTTTTAAACCATTTACACATACTTAATTAATGGAAATTAAAGAGAAATTTAATTGCTTCATTAGCTATATGGGAACAATTCTGCCCTTGTTAAGAGAAACCTGCTGGTTCAAAATGATTTGTTAATTGGCTTGTCAGTCAGCTGTGAATTAATTGTTCATATCAGTTAAAACAATAAACCTTTCTTTCTCTTCTTGCTCCAAATGAACATGTAAAAGGACAGTTTTATAGCTTTCAGAGCGGCATGAGAAATGTGGCTTAAAATCAGATTCAGAATTTCTTATGAACACTTATAACATTTGGAATAGGTTTAAAAATAGGTTGCAGAGATAAATTTAGTTTCTTTTATAATATATCTCAACGTTAGCACAATGACTATATTAACACGGAGACTATCATTTATTTTCTTCAATATTAGAAGACATTAAGCTCATCCCTCATGCTAAGAAGAATGGGCTCATTCTCTGTCACCCTGGATGGCAAGACCAGAACTAATACTGGTACACTGAAATTACAGGGAAATATATTCAGATTAGATATGAGAACTTTTCTTATAGTAGGAACCCATCAACCAGTGAAGTAGGTTGCATCATTAAGTTCCCTTTTATTGCAGGGCTTCAGACAAGAAGCTGGAAAGCCATATGTTCAAAACACAGATCAGGGACTTGGACAATTCTTACCGGTACATTGTTTTCATATAGCACATTACACTTTCAGTATAATTTGTTTCATTTTGTATATATTTTGTAAACTCAGCCACTGGAATCTGTGAACCATGAGCCAATGTGAACTTTGGCCGCCTCAAGTTCCCCTTTTGGGTGAAGAGAGGCAGGGTATAAATCTAATAAATAAAATAAAATAAATAAACTCAGCCAGTTATGGTTTATTCAATAAGGCATGGCATTGCATGGTGTTGTTATAATATGGATTTTGAACCATTAAAGAAAATTAAATTGGCCAAGTTACGCAAACCAAAGAGCCATGCCAATATGAATTCGATTCCTCATAGCAGAGTAGGACTCTCTGGAGGTCCTAATCCAAAATGTCAAGAACTATTTGTACGCAAAGGAGAAATCTGGCTTTTCTGGAGAGGAGAGTAAGTCAGCTTGTTATTGTTTGAGATCTTGAGCCTGATGAGTCTGTTTCTTCCTAGAGAAATTTTGAAACAGAAACTTCACCTGTGGGATTGAACTGAAGATATTTCCCTTAAATATCTTATACTGAACATTAAAAATAGTCTATTATATCAAAATATTATTTATTGCCTGCAAAATAACTCCAAGAGATCAAGAAATACTGAGCTTTCAAATTATTTATTTTAGCCTAACACGTATACCATAAACAAGTTACATTATGTACTTCACTTGCCAATACTTACTCCTAAGTAAACTCCAGGGAATCCAGTGAAAGTAATGACTTGGTACTCTGCTAGCTATGTTCTGTGGAAGGCAAGCAGCATGATTCATCTCACTTAGAGAAGTTGGCATGTATCCACTCAAGTCCTGACATTCCATCTTACTTTAATGCATTTCTTTCTATACTTAAAGGTTTTACTAAATCTGCTACAATTTGTAACAACTGAGAACTACTTTGCCCATTTATATTATTTTCTGTTTGACCACTGGACCAAATGGACCAGCTTTCAAATGGTTTACTTACCATAAACTGAAATTCATCATCTTCCAGCAACAACATGAATACAATGTCAATCAACACAAATCAACAACATTAAAAAATACTGAAATTGTTCTGTAAATTTGTTTGATACCCATTTATTTTCTACAAAAGATGACGACTTATCACATCGCATGCATATAAATTTGGGACTGATCTTTCAGACCTGTGATAAGCTTAATATTCTCACCACTCACAAATCATATTACCAATCTATACCTTTAAAAGAGAAGTGTGGGTGTGTGGGTTTGTGTGTGGGTTTGTGGGTTTGTGCCGAATAGGCTCCTCCCCACCTGCACCAATGTGGCCCAAACTTGCCAGGCACATACTTTACACTCCTGAGACAAACACTGGAGGGGATCATGAATGCCTTTGGGGGGGTCTGCACCCCCCAAAAAGGGTGCCAAATTACACACCTTCACTCACTGCCCAACTGCCAAGCTCTACTGCACATGTGCAGGCAACGCATGCAAATCAGACGCTCTCCAGTCAATAGAGGCAAGGCATGCAAATTGGCCAAAGAATGTTGGGAATCGCAGTATTAGGAAGGAAGATGGAAGACAAGAGAAGTGAGGGGGGAGGGAGAAAGAAAGGAAGGAGGAACAAAGGAAAGAAGATGGTGGGGAGAAGAAGTGAGGAAGGAAGGAAGGAGGGAGAGAGGGAGGAGGGAGGGAGGCACACCTCACCACTCTGCCCATGCTTTCTGGGGAGGTCATGGGGCCTCTTTCCCCGGGGAAAGGCAGAGCCTCCTCCGCCCAGGCTGGCAGCCAGGAACGACCCACAAAGGCTTTACATGGATGTCTGTTAAAATCTCCGGCACACTGAAGCCGGTTGCAAGGTGCCTACCACCCCCACCTCTTTGTGCCAACCATGGAAGGGGTTCCAGTCTGGCTGGCCTAGCCAAGGAAGAGGGGCTCCTCCTCATGGCATGCCTCGCCACTCTGCCCGCACTTCCTGGAGAGGCCGTGGCGACTCTTTCCCCATTAGCAGAGGCTGAGTAGGTTGAAGGGAAGATGGGGGGGGACTTTCCATGGAAAGAGGGTGCTGCAGGCCTCCCTTTGCTTCCTTTGCTTGGCTGTGGAAGAGAGAGAAAAAGCAACTTTCCCCCCGTGCTTCGGTGGATCCCCTCCCAAGATGGACACCGCTGCCCAGCTGGGACCACAGAAGGAGACCTGGTACGTCCACCTACAGCAAGAATGGTGAGGCCGGGGACTGGGAAGGAGACCCGGGTGAAGCCGGGTAATCAGCTAGTATATCATAATATCCACAAAGCTATTTTAAACAAAATGAAGCTCAACTGTGAATAATTTCATGGACATATCCATGTAGTTATTTTGGAATTTGTATGGATGTAGCTAATAATCATTGCCTTCTTTCAGCATTTTTGTTTTACTCCCTAGTATATACACCTTTGGCATATAGTCATGCCAGCCATATGACCACAGAGACGTCTTTGGACAGCACTGGCTCTTTGGTTTTGAAACGGAGATGAGCGCCGCTGCCTAGAGTCGGGAACTGACTAGCACATATGTGTGAGGGAAACCTTTAACTTTACCTTCAGGTACTGCTATTTCCTGATGCTATCCCATTCAAGAAATAACTTTTTGACTCCCATATACTAGTACAGCATTTTCATTGTAATTTTTCAGATCTTGTAGATAAATGTCCAATAATTATGTGATTATTGCAAAATTCTGAACAAGGGTCACAAGTATTGGTCAATTTCCAGATAGGTAATTAAAGTTAAAAGCATGCCTCTGTAGAATTCTCCTGCTGTTTTAATTAATGAAATTATATTTCACTTCCTTTCCTATTAAGTGTGAAAAAGTGGAAGGAAAATGGAAGGAGCAGGTTAAGATGGTTTCAGTAGAATGATTGTTGTTTCATCTCTGATTCTGCTTAATTTTGGCAAAATATGAGAAATAGTGCTCTTGTCTCTGAAAGTTATGGGGAAAAGATATCCTCAGGGAGAAATCATTCAAGATGGAAAGTAAAAATCTCCTGTACAAATAAGTGAATTTTTATTTTTTCTGTTTTGATTAATTATTCATAAACATTTTACTTAGATGCATTGAATAATTTTATTTTATTTAATGTTACTCAGTAGAAAGTACTTTACAGAGTTTCAGGGCTTACCTTCAACAGACACTGATGAAACAAGGGATTTTCCATTGGAGCCAAAAGGAAAATATTTGTTGAAAGCCTTTCCTTTCCATAAAAGTGTATGCCGCTTACAACTTCCTTCCTTTAAACTTTTAAAATCAGTTTTAAACTTGGTCTGCCAAATGTCAAGAAGTAGATACAATACACCATACCTTTTGGATATTTCACTACCGGTAGGTAGGTTGTATTCCTGACATCACCCTGCTTTATAAGAATGCACCCAGTGTGGCTTCCTCAAGTGAGTCACCACCATGATGCATTGGCCAGGATATTTATGGATTCACTTTACTTAGGATCTATGATTAAAGAAATTGAGATTTTCATCCTGAGAAGCTAAAATATGAAAATATTACTTAAAACTAAATAGTACTTTCCATTCCTTTCCATCTTTTCCCTTTTGTTTCCCTATTTTTAATTAGCAATTCTATCATTCTCTCAATGATTAAAATAAGCAATCTTTATAAAAGAAATATAGAAATTAAATATATCCTCAGAGCCGCAGCTATCAACTGATTCATCACTATGACTTCTATCTTGCCTTTACTGATACCTGCAGTCTGAATGGCTGCAACACAGTCTACTATGTGAATATCTTAGTAGGATGTCTGCAGCTGCAAAATGCACACACTTCATTTTGGAGTATTGCATTATCAAAGTATCAAAGATTAAATGCTACCATTGTGTTGAATCACAATATTGTTTGATTGCTTCACATATATATGAACACAACCACTGTGGTTGGTAAACACAGTTAAAGACTTAGCAACGTCTGTGAATCTAATAAAAAAAACCACATGCCAGAACTCATGAATCATATTTTCACCTCAACTAAATAATATAACTCACTTGCAATTGCCCTAGATATCTTTTTATTCTGTAAAAGGTTTGTCATTAATTTATTGAATAACAACATTGCATCTCTATGCTGAAATAAGCAAATTTTGATTTTTTAGCTTTCCCATGCAATTCATGAGCCCAAGTTAGACAACACTGATATTTATCTATATGGCTGCCAAGAGTTGACAATGACTTGATGGCACATAATTAGTCAATTAGCTGACATTGTCAATTAGTGAAATCCTGTGTGAAAGTCCCTAATATTGGCTATCTCTATTGGTCAATGAGTGACTCCACTTCTTGATTTGTGATTTCTCCATTTTGTGATCCCTTCATGACTCCCCTGTGTTCACCTTTAATTTGTTCTTGTTTAGTGGGCAGCAGTTTGGAGCTGGGAAAAGTTGCCTTGCCTTCTCTCACTCTAGGCAAGAATGTTAGCGATAGAAGATATCCCCCAAGGTAAGGGGGTATTCAGCGAAAGATTATGAGATTGTTAGCACAGATATAGGCAGCAGACAATTAAGCTGGTGTTGTAAAAGTTTACTTTACAGTAAAACAAGGTATTCAGCAGTCAGAATAAACGTTGTCTTCTTACCAGTCCAGTCATACACGGATAGTCAGTCCAGTTCAGGTTGCCAATGCACAGCAGCAAAAAACCCAAACGTCCAAGAATCGTTTCCTACCGGTTTGCTGGTTACCTGCTTTGTGGACGAGCTTCCCGATCAGCTGTCAAACGCGCACGGCGTGCGATTGACTTCAAAATCTTCATGGTGTTCCGCAAACACTCTGATCCAACAGCTGTGCAGTGGCTATCTGTGATAGCCGCCGCACAGCTGTTCGATCAGAGTGTTTGCAGAACACCACGAAGATTTTGAAGTCACTCACGCGCCGCGCATTTGACAGCCGATCGAGAAGCTCGTCCACAAAGGGATAACCAGCGAACGGGTAGGAACCCATCTCTGCAAACTTCCCACCAATACAGTAAACAAGAGCAGGAGAGCAATAGAGAGCAACAGATACCAAAAAGCTATAGAGAGCTATAGAGCTATAGAGAGAACTAAGCTAACATTACATTCTACTCTTATACTTTACTGTATCCTGTAATTAGTTGCATGATGCAGCAACTTCTCTTAAAGTAACAGTCATATTTTCTACCCAACTATAGTTAGGCCATACATCCAAAACCTAACAAAGAACCAGAGAAACAACCAAAAGTGCTTTTCTAAAAGGCAACTGGACTTTCCCGAACTGAACTGAAAAAGCTTCTTGGATGAGAGCTGAAACATTTTCAAAGGAAAAAAAACAAGGAAGTCCAATTGCCTTTTGGAAAAATACCTTTGAGTTAATCATGATTTGGATAATTGAGAATCTCCATAAGCAACCAAAGGAAAGATTAGAGTGAATGGAAGGAGGAAAGAAAGCTGGAAAGAAGGAAGTGGAACATGTCCGTCTACCATGGAGAAAGATGTCACATCAATGCTACATCTTCGGGTTGGGACCAGTCAATCAATTAGTAAATTCAGTTCAGTTTAAGTAATTATAATATGTGGCAATTCCCCTATACACACACAGAGACACACATAGACACACACTTTATTTATACTTTTTTCCATTTTACAAACAGCCTGCTACCAGAGATTTAAATTATACCTACCTTGACATCTTTCAGAAATGTCTTGAATAAGGATGGAACTATACCTCAGGGCATTTGGAACTGAATAGTTGATTGGTTGGTTTCCAATCAGTGCTTAGGATGGTATTTATAGTTTTATAGTGTTATTTTGAAGAGCATCCGGAGCATCCGGAGATTTCAGCTGGTACAAAATGCAGCCGCGAGAGTGATTAAGGGGGTGCCTCGATGCACCCATATAACAACTATCCTCCGCGAGCTTGCATTGGTTGCCAGTGGTCTTCCGGGTGCAATTCAAGGTGCTGGTAACAACGTATAAAGCCCTTCATGGCTTAGGGGCGGGGTACCTTCGAGATCACCTGCTGCTACCATATGCCTCCCAGCGCCCGGTGAGATCCCATAGGGAGGGCCTGCTCCGGGTCCCATCAGTGAGACAATGTCGTCTGGCGGAACCACGGGCGAGGGCCTTCTCAGTGGCGGCTCCATCCCTCTGGAATGTGCTCCCTGCGGAGATTAGAACCGCCCCTAGCCTGCCGACCTTCCGCAAGGCCGTGAAGACTTGGCTTTGCCAGCAAGCATGGACTTGACCACCTGTCTCCCTACTCCATAGATGATTGTGTGAATGATTGAGTTTTTTGAGTTTTATTGTATTAGTTATTGTATTTTATTGTATTCCCCAAATTGGGTGAAGAGAGGCGGGATATAAATCAAATAAATAAATAAATAAATAAAATTTGTTGCTTCTTTAATATTCTAATTTTATATCATTATTTGGTAAACAACCAGGATTCAGTTGAACCCAGCAGCGTAAACTTTAAATAAATAACTATATACATAGATTAAATCCCCAAAGGGGTCTGAGCAGTGTGGAACTAACCAGGAAAAAGGTATTCAGGTCACAGTGGATAGTCAATTTATGAACATTTTATTTATTTATTTATGTTCGTATTTATACCCCGCCTCTCTTCACCCAAGGGGAACTCGAGGCGGCTAACAATCATATAACATGTCAATCCATTGTGTAGTAGCTGTGAAAAAGCAAATGCCATGCCTCTGATCATTAGGAAAAGGACTGAAAATAAACTGCCAACACTGTAATCCAGATTAAGGAGTGCAGTGGCTCATGTATTTAGGACGTTGAGCTGATGACTGGCAAGTTTGTATTTGAGACCCAGTTAATGCTTCAGGATGGGGTGAATTCCCATCACTTGCTCCAACTCCTGCCAGCCCAGCAGTTTGAAAGCAGGCAACTGAGTATGTAGATTAGTACCATATCAGTGGGCAGCTTAAAGAGAACATTAAAGGAACCCACAACTGGGCATCCCCAGGCAACCGTGATGTCACTGCCAAATCCTTTCAACGTGGAAGCACTTTGGCACTCCCAACATGACTGCAGTAGTATCCAGATTAGGGAAATCAGAAGTTTGAGCAGAAGTTTGAACACCCCTTATTAAAATTAAAATAGATTTTAAAAATTGATATTCTTTCACTTGGGAGAAAATGGTTGATATAATCAAAGTGTGATTATATTACTTTCAAAGGGAACTGAAAAAATTCAGGAAGTATAGTTCTATTAAAACTATTAGTCTCGTATTATTTTCAGCATGCTTCAATACAGTACCAGCTGCAGGGGAACTGAGGCAAGAAAAGGTTATGCCTTCCCCTTCTCTTCAGAAGGACCACAGAACATGGAAAAGCTGTGGAAAAGCTGGGATAAAAAAAATATTGACTTAATCCACCAAATCTATTTTTAAAACAAACAAGTTCTAGACCTTGATGTTGAACATGAATTTGTGCAAACTCCAGGAGACAATAAAGAATAAGGGGGATCTGGCATGTTATGGTCCATGGGGTTGGAAAGGATCGGACATGACTTAGTGAGAACAAGAACAAAGCAGTTTAAGTCTAAAGACTTTTCCTAAGACAAAGTGGCATTATATGGATAGGCTCTTGTGTTCAATAAAGAAAGGCAAGAAACAGGAATGCATAAAAGAATAATTTAGAGTTGCTTCCTAGTGAGAAGCTTTTAGAGTTAACTAATAGATAATGAAGCATTGGCTCTGCATCTTTATTGTTAGCAAATACTTTTTGCTTAATGTTTTAATGCAGCTTGTAGGCTTAGAATCTTTACCATTTTACTCTGTACAAAATATTTCAGTGTTGTGAAATGATTTGCTCAAGAATTATCAAAATATTGGGTCTCACAGTTGACTAAAGATAAAATTATAGAAGCTTTGCACTAGAGGAATGACATCACCAGATGCAACTCAGATTCAAAACTCAAAACTGTACATACTACTTGGCTGCTACTCAATGGAAATTATTACCTCTGTTTTTCTACTCTCTCTATATCTGCAGAACACACTATTCAGTAAACGACAACTATAAATATATGAAGAAATGTTCATCCAACAAAATTTCATAATAGAAACATATCCATAGTTAACTCATGAGATTTCCTATGTATCTGTATTACAAAATAGAGAAAAACACTCTAAGATATGAAATTTATAGCCCAGAAGCAGCTTACATTGCAGTTTACCAGAAAAAAAATACAGTTAACAGCTATACACAGTCAACTAGCAGGTGTTAATTCTAAATTAAGCTTTTAGAATTATTTTAAAAGTAACATACGAAACCAGGAAGCTCTACATAAAAGGAGTGATTTTTATAACCATTTAAAATACAAGTGAATTAGCCAGTTTTATGTTCCTAGTACAAAAAAATAAAAGGAAATTAAGTTCAGTCTGTCGTTTTCTAACCTTTTCCTTAAGTAAGGAAACCACAACACCTCTCTTTTGAGAAACACATAGCCTGTGGAAATGTACCTGGGGCATTCCTTTCAATAGCTTGTGTATAAAATGACTGCCCAAAGTGTAGATAAGTAGTTGACTCTGCTTTTTTATTCAACATTTGAACAGGCCTTCCTTTTTTGAAAAAAATTCTGTTAGAAGGGATCATCCTATACAATTCCAATCCTGGGGTGAACTGATAATGCAAATCCACTTCAAATTGGATTTTTAACTGATTTGGGAGTTGAAATGGCACTATTCACCTAATGGGATTATTTATACCTACAGGAAAATATTACAGTGAAATTGCTATCCATCTGATTCATTCTGGACATGTTGATGATTTTCAGTATCAGCTACTGTCCAGTATCTTCCCAGGCCAGCCATCTGGACAGGAGGCACCAATGATTTCATTTCTTTCTTTTTTTTAATAATTTTTTTATTTTCCAAAACAACACATTAAAATTAAAATTAAAACATCTCTTTGATCCAGACAGGGACCGATTAATTTCATATTTATTTATTATTTATTTATTTATTTGATTTATATCCCGCCTCTCTTCCCCCAATGGGGAACTCGAGGCGGCGT
>JANHGC010008505.1:0-14435 GCA_027560395.1 Boaedon fuliginosus
TTACTGATTATTTTTTTATATTTTATATTTATATCTACGTGATTTTACCTTTGTATAATGACATGCAAAGAAATTGCAGATGATACACATAAGGAAATGCATATGACCCCGAACTCCCAGACTGGATCCATGATATACTGTTTCTTTTTATATTCCTTTTTATGTTAAAAACAATAAAAATTATTTAAAAGAAAAAGAAAAAAAGAAAAGCATGCTATATTTAAGACTCTGCCTAAACTGGAATCCCATCATGACTTTCTTGGTGCAAGTTCCACTTAATGTAATATGATTCACTCAATAAACATACAGGATTGTAGTGTCAGTCATTAATTCTCAAACAGTGAGTACTCATTAAGAGTTATTGAGATATAGAAATTTTATAAATTTTATTTTATAAGTAAAGAAAATACAGGCCCAAAATTGGGCCCAAAATTTATGTTGCTATGCGAGACATTTATTAAGTGAGTTCCCCCCCACTTTACTTCCTTTCTCACCATAGTTGTTAAGTGAATCACTGCAGTTTGTTAAGTTAGCGATATGGTTGGTAATTGAATCTGGCTTCCCATCAACTTTGCTTGTCAGAAGATCGCAAAAGGTGATTTATATGAGCCCCAGGACATTGCAACCATCATAAATATGAACCAATTTCCAAGGGCCGAAATGTTGATCACAGGATCATGGGGATGCTGCAATGGTCATAAAAAGAGCGATAAGTCACTTGTTTCGGTACAATCACAAAACCAATGGTTGCAAATTGAGGACTACCTGTACTTGTAACTGTTTAAGTCTGTAGTACGTTTGTATGGTTACTAATATATTTGACAAAGTAACTGTACATATATGACTATAGTACCAACTACAGCCACTGTCAAATTAAGCAGTGCATATCTCTTCCATTGGCTGTCTTTGTCCTGATATGACATGGCACTTTTACCTTGAGATAGCTAGAAGACAAACCTAGTTTAGCTAACATAATTCCTTGTCTGTTGTATTAAGAATCTTGAAGTCTGCATTCAGTTCATAGGACAACGTTTGTGTAACAATATAATGCTGTAGAAAAGAAACTGATCATGCCTCAAAGTTGCGGTATAATTGTAAGGGAAACAGACCCCAACCATATTAGAAAGTTTGAGCAAGCTAGTTTCTAGGAAGACAAAATAGGAGACTATTCCTGTATTGTTGAAGCTTTTCAAATATTATATTTAATACATGTAATGTGTAGATGTTGATAAATAAATTTTTGCTAGGAAGAATTTTAAAAATCATTTATTTGCAAGGCATGCAGCCATGTTTTTCTGGAATCTATAATAGTGATGTTCTCCCAGGAAAAATCTCATTTGGCTTAAATAGTTGCAAACAGGTGTTATACGATCACCCCCACATGATTTGAAGCATCTTTTTGCTTTTGAATCAGAAGCCATGTCATAGATATTTGAGGTCACGTGCACTTTGTAAATGTACCTGCAAAAATTGCTAGCATGCTTTTTATTTATTAAAAAAAAGTAATAGCCTCTTCTCCAAAATCTTATTCTCTTACAGAGATGCAAACATTTTCTTATGATGATCTGGACTGAATTAAATAGAGGAGTGGTCTAATGCCCATGCTGTTTTTAATGTGAATCTGCAGCATTGAGAAAAGACTAAAACAATTGCCAGAGAATAGTGAGAGAAGACAGTTATAAAAATGTTAGGACGAAATGCTACTATTAAAGTGTAGTGTGAAAAATCTGGGATGGAAGCCCATTTTAATTGTAAGAATTACTTGCTTTAATTGTAAGACATACTTGCTGAGGAACAGCCTTGAATTATCTTGGTAGGATTAGGTAGAGTCAGTTCTTAAACCAGAAGAATTAATTGGCTATTGGATATATCAACAATCATATTCAAAAGTTCATAGATCTCAAAGAAGTTTACTTTAGGTAAGCTTTATATTTTTGTAAAGCAGTCAGACCAAATAAAACAGAAAAATACATCAGGCTTATTTTTTATAGGGTACCACAACTCCATTTAAAAACAACATGAATTTTATACTTTACTTTATCTGTAAGAGTATAAAATGTTTCACTTATAGGAGCTGATCAACAGACACTTAATTACAATGGCTCAGATAGATCAAGCAGACATGCCTGGTAAGTAATAAAGATCCTGAATTTTAACTTGTGTTGGTGAAGTGTATTTATGCTTGCTTTCAGCTTCATAACACTACTAAATTGCACATGCACATGCACGTACATACACCATATATTGTATAATATTACATTACATTTGTGTGTGTGTGCACATATGGGTTTACATACACAAACAGATATATGCACATTCACACCCACCATACATTTATTAAAGACACACATCTAAGTTAACCAAGACCCATTTTTTCTTGTTATTTCCATGTGCTTGTAGAGTCTGCTTGTTAATATAACCAATTGCTGTATTGTATATAATCAGGATGGCTTAGTATATGGGGTTCTCTCTATATTGAAACTTAATGCAGTTGTTTCTTCATCATGTTTTCTTTCTTTCCACAGATCCAAATTTGTTTTTACTTTCAGCCTAAATCTTAATACAAATGTTTTGTTTTACTTACGAATTAATAACCCCCACCTTTTTTATAATATCTCTTTAATATTAATAGCCATAGGAAGGGTTTCAAATTGGAGATGGCACCTGGCTCCCAAGCCTCCACAGCAAGTCCAATATATGTGTGTTTTATAAATGTTAACACAAATGTTAACACATACTGTTGTGGAAGAGTATGGCTTTACATCTTCTATATATTTTATTTGGTTTAGAATACATCAATTGTAGGATGGTGTTCAAAACATCACAATAAATTTCTGATATTTAAACTTGGTGTAATATTTTCAGAATGAGAAGATACCTTGAATGGAAAATAAATATCTCTTCAATTTTAAGCTTGACTTTTATTTATAAAAGTTGGTTCTTTGGTTGCTTCTTTAGCCATTTCCACATGTGTAGTAGAGTTTTGGATTATTCATTTTTTCAGACAAATCTCAAAAGTGATGTTGAATAGAATAGTAGGCTTTTTGAAGTAAAATAGCCAAAATATCTATTCAAATGTATCAAAAGAAGCTTTCTGGAGTGTAGTTTTATGAAAACAAAATCAGCAAATATACGACATGGAGATTTGATCTATTTTACTATAGCAAATAGATCAGTAATTGTTCAGTTGGATTTCTTCAGGTATAAGTTTGAGCTTCTGTAATAAAGGAAGCTAATTGTTAAATGAAGGCAATAGATAACTCCAGATTCTATCTAATTAAGAAATGTCTGCTTGTCATGGAAGTAATAGAACTAGTATTCTACTCTACTACCTAGTAGAGAAGTATACTCTAACTAGCAGTAAAGCAGGGGTGACAATATCTTTTTATGACATTTAACACCTTAGGGGCAGAGCTGCAATGATTAGATACACTATGTGTGAGCTGGAGTAGGTATTGAGGGGACCTCATGAGTCTGGCCTATGCCTTTTTTGGAGCATATACTATAGCTTTTTTCTACCTTAAAAGCAAAAAATGGATATCATAGACAAGAGTTGGCACCAAAGGCCACAGGTTGCTCATTATTGCATTAAAAAGTTCCATTTTTCCATGCAGTGTGTTAACTGCCTGCCTTGAATCCTTGTGACGTACAGAAAATGCTTCAAACCATGCAAATACAGGGACTGTATAGTCATGTGGCTGCTGCTGGTTTTTTTGAATTCAAAGAACAGAGTAGCACAGCTGATATTACCCAGAAAGGGACAGAGCATGCGGTAAGGGAGGAGACTGTGCAAAGAACCACGTTCCACAGTCACACATTTGTGAGGTTTATTCTGTTCTGGTTAAATACATTAGTGTTCTGCAAGTCATTAATCTGTCCAGCAGAAGGTTGACTCAACCTTCCATCCTTTTGAAATTGGTAAAATGAGGACCTACTGTATTTTTCGGAGTATAAGACGCACTTTTTTCCTCCCAAAAAGAGGGTTAAAATCTTGATGTGTCTTATATTCCGAATGTTGAGTATAGGAGGCCTCAGGAGGCCAAAAACCAGGCTGTTTTCGCTCGTTTTTTCCCCTCCTGGGGCATCTGCATGCCCTGGGAACTCACTCCCCCTCCCCTAGAAGCAATCTAGAGGCCAAAAACGGCTCAGTTTTCCCCCCAAAACGGACCATTTTCATCTGTTTTTTTGCATCTGGGGGTGGGGGGTACTGAATAGCAGGGCATGCAGATAACCCAGGAAGCAAAAACAAAAGAGCGAAAATGCCCCGGTTTTGGTTAAAAATGGCTCGTTTTTGCCTCAAAATAACCCGTTTCTCCCCCTTTTCTGCCTCCTGGGGCATCTGCATGCCCTGCTGTTCACTCCTGCCCGCACCCAGAGGCAAAAGAACCGGACAAAAATGGCTGTTTTTGGCCAAAAAACGAGCTGTTTTTGGCCTCTAGAATGCTTCTGGGGGAGGGGGAGTGAGTTCCCTGGGCATGCAGAGGCCCCAGGAGGCCAAAAATTTTTCACCTCCCCCACAGAGAGAGAGAGAAGGGAGAGAGAGAGAGAGAGAGGGAGTGATAGACAGAGAGACAGAGACAGAGAAAGAGAAAGAGAGAGAGAGAGTATGGCACAAATGAGACCATGAATGAAAGCAAGTGAATCACCAAGATTTTTGTTTCTTGTTTTGGTCCCCAAAAACTAATGTGCATCTTATACTCCGGTGCGTCTTATACTCTGAGAAATACAGTAGTTATACAATTGCTGGAAGAAAATTATGCCATGATTCTTGGGATTATCTGTTAATAAGGAAACTTGTGTCCTTGTTCAGGATGTTGCGTCTTTTGAGGAAGTGGCCGTGTATTTCTCCGAGGAGGAGTGGTCTCACCTGGATGCTGACCAAAAAGCCCTCCACGCAGAAGTCATGCTGGAGAATTCCAGGAATCTCTCTTCTCTGGGTAAGAAACCAGGAATGTAGAGATGGGGCTTGAATGTTATTTCTAAAAAAAAAAAAAATCATTTATTTCCAGTGCATTCAGAAATTATTCAGACCCCCTTCAGTTTTTTCAATTTTGCTATGCTGCAGCACAATTCTCCAGTTGTTGAAATGAGTATTTTGTATTTTATGAGCCAAAAACATTTCAATTTTTTTTCTTTTATGTAATAAGGGAGGCTATGCAGACTTTAAATTTTTCTTTGAATAATTTTCCTTCTTTCATAAAGTCAGTTTGTGAAATTGTGAAGATACCAGGCCAGAAACTGGGTGACTGTGAGTACAGTCCTGTGAATACAGGATAACACATTTAATAATCTTATTCTAACATACTTTAACTATCTATAAACACTATCTTGCCGCCTCGAGTTCCCCAGATGGGTGAAGAGAGGTGGGATATAAATCGAATAAAATAAATAAATATAAATATAAATAAATGAATGAATGAATGAATGAATGAATGAACACATATTCAATCTCTGCACTTTAACTCCCTTAATACAAACTAAATAATACTATTATAATAATGTTGTAATAACAAATAACATATAATAACATATTATCTTCAAATCTTCATTCATAAGCTATTTGAAACTTTTTAGTTCCATATCTATTTTGAATACAATCAATCCATTTTTTCCAGTCCAAAATATATCTTTCTTTTGATTAATCTTTCAAATAAGCTGAAAATTTTGCCATCACTGCTAAATTCCATACTTTTGATATCCATTCTTCTATGGTGGGTAGATCTTCTTTCTTCCAGTATTGCGCCACTAACAATCTCGCTGCTGTTATTATTTATTTATTTATTTATTTATTAAATTTATACCCCGCCTCTCTTCACCCCTTACCGGGTGAATGTAACATCAACAAGTACAATGTTTTTGACTGATTTAATTGGATTCTCTTTATCTAGCTTTGGCACTTGGAGAACAGATCATGTTTTAGGTCATATTTAGCAGAGATACTGAACCTTCAGAGGGGTTCACAAACCATTAAACATCCTGGTACTAGGTAGATGAATAGATATACATGTATCATCTTGTATAAACAGATAACACTATCTACCTATCAGCTGTATATGCCTGTCTGGCTTCTTTTCTATCCATCCCCAGCCTCTACTTCTCTGGTGTATATCTTGCTAATACAGTTCCTTGGATCAGATCAGTATCCAGCAAATATCCAGGTACCATACTCAATCTCCTTCTTTCTCTGAGATAAATGAAAGAAGGCAGTTGGTTGAGGGACGTATTTGCACATAATAGCTTCTCATTGTGTCTAATAAAAAGGCTGCAGTACGGGAGGTTCATCAGAGTTGTTCCTTTTTACATCAGAAATATGTTTTATTGAGGAAGACAGGAAGGAAACAATTTCATCTAGGTAGTGAAATGCAAATATGGCATTTCCCCCTTCCCCCATTTCTCTCTGAAGCTTAATTAATGCATTAACTAGTATACTTTGCAATCAATTCCATGTGAGATTGATGCATCCTCTATTAATGGTACCATTCACATGAAGCATGTCAAATGTCACAGTCTCTCACTTTTTATGCGTGGATTTGTATCGAGATCTTCCCTTAATGGTAGGAGTACGTTATCATTTCAATCGGGAACGTGGTGCTGCACAATATGCTTTATATCTCACCCGCCCTAGTTAAAAGACAAATGCTGTTAGTGATGTTTCCCAGGGCTTCTTCTTGTTGGTTCAATAAATGGCAAAGTAGCCCATTTTCAACAGTTTTCTGCTGCTGTAGTGCAAGAGGTATAATTAAGTTGTGTCCCAGTAGTGAAGGTTTCTAAATGATGATGAGCCAAAACTAATTGTATTGATTTGTTTATTACTGGCTTAGGAAGCTCATCAAACAAATGGACTGAAACTATTTCCATATTCTTATCTGTTTGCTAAATGAGAAACAAATAACACTTCCATATGTCTGTTGTGTAGTGTCACCGCACTAATACTAATACTGATGAGAGACTCAGGCAAAAGAAACACGATTACACACACGGCATTGCTGAGATTTTGGAATGCACAACATTTTCAGCAGGCTGGAAAAGCAGAGATCTCAAATGATTCTAAAAGATTTGGCATTCTAAACATTGCTGGGTGTGTCGAACAAAGCTGGCTTGCAAAATGGCTGAAGGACAAATAATCTGTCCTGCTTTGACACCATTTGAAACTAAATATGAATAATTTCATTTTCCACAATCTAAATTCACCACAGTTACAGGAGATCCGTAGATTGGAATAACCACGGTATCCAGTGAGAACCACCAAATCCTAAATTCAACTATGCTCTTCCAGATGCTTTTGCATTGTTAGAGACGTCTTGAAGGTGTTGTGTGACTTTATCTGACCATTGCTACTGCACGTAAATGCTGCATAAGGCTTTACTCCTGACGTGCCAGAAACAACCTTAGGAGGCCACCATGTAGAATGGATGGGTTTGCCTTGCATACTGCAATAGGCTGGTTAATAGTGGGAATGTACATTTGGGGTATGAGATTAAATGCAGTTGATATTTGAAGGTAGAAACAATTGTCTTTATCAACGATAGCATGTATTTATGCGCCTTATGCTAATGTCAAAATGTGCATTCAGTTGCACCCATTTCTGCCCTTTCTTCAAAGATACCAAATATGTGCTATATCGGCCACACCCTTTATCATGATAAATGGGATTAATATCATCACTATATTAATTCTTCACTACAGTGTGGCATCGTTCAGAGTTCTATTAATGTCTAATGGAAATGTCAATGGCATTTTCAAACTGAAGGTTGAATCTGAGGTCAACAATGGATCCTTTGTGTGCTGCTTTCAATCATTCCTGAGACACGTGTGACATTATTTTACAACTAACAAAGGATGGTGCTATGATATACAGCAGTAGAATGGAAATGCTCCATGCAGTAAAGAATTACACCCCATTTAAGAGGACAGCAGATGGGATAAGCCACTATCTTAAAGCCATTTCATGATAATAAATAGCATCTATATAACAAGTAGATGCATTGTTCAAATGTTAATGAACTGGAGTTTCAAACATCCCTCGACACTGGTTTTTCTGGAGAAGGGCACAAGACACTTGCAGTTGGAGTACCACAGCTGGAGTGTCAAGAGACAACAGCTGGAGTGCCACAGATCCATCTTGGCTATTTTCGAACATAGTATTTGTTTTACTTGGCTTACATCCAGGTTGTTTTCAGCAGCTGTAGATAGTTTATACAGAAATTTCTTCTTTATTTTATTCCAATAATAGTAACCTGTGAGATAGCTTTGGTTGAGAGACTTCTGGTCCTCCAAACCCCCAAGTGATCTTTCCATGACTAAGAATAGATGTGGACCAAAGTCTCCAACAGTTTAATTCCCCCCTCCATACTGGCAGAAGCCCACAATATAGGCAATAAAATCTAAGAAGATATCCCAGTGATCTGGGACAGATCCCACCAAACTAGATGGATTCGATTCCCAATGCCAAATCGGCCAAATGTTTAACTAGCCCCATCGTCTATTCAGTTTGATTATCTTCTAAAATATATAGTTAACTTTCTCGTGTTAATCGAGTTTAGCATTCTGCATCTATTATGCAGAATGACTTTGGCGCCGTGAGCAGGTTTTGCTCCCAAGAGGCTTCTATAAATCTGGAGGCTGAATTATTCTTCCATCTCTTGAGAAGTCAGTCTTGCCAGTTTGGCAACGTTTTTCTCCAGCTGCAGCACTACTATTACGTTGAGAGGCTGTGGATAAGTTAGTAACATTCTAGAAGTGGATCTAAAGATACAGAGAATTATATAGCACAGTTATTAATCTTTCACTCTTCCATATGGCTTTAAAAACATAAAGTCTCCTTTAAAATCTTTGTAGTACATGCAGAACAAACACCGGTAGACCAATAGCTGCATTTTCGTGCACTGCAGAGTTGCAGGTATCATTACTGCTCTGAGACGATGGAATGAAGAATAATCACTTTAACTTCTGAGAGAGTTCAATAAGTTCCCAAATGCTATAGAATGGTTTTTAAAACTATTATTAAGAAATGGGGGGAAAGAAAACAAAAAAGAAACATTTCGGTAGCTTTTCTACCCTGCAAGAACAGCTATTGAGTTGTACTATTTCTAGAACCAATTTCTCAAATCCCAAGATCTTTTAATTGAAAATCAGGTTGTAATTGAAGTGCTTTTGCTGGAAATGTTTTGGTTAATCTTAATTTAGACACTTGGCTGGTATGTTTTTATCCCAGTTTATACAGTATTAGGTTGGCCTGGCTCTCTGACTTTCTTCTAAACAGAAAGAGAGAGAAAAAGAGACAGAAATTATTGTTTTCCATAACAGACTTCATGTATTTCAGAGAATGGGGGCTTGGGGGGGGGCGGTTGTGTACCTATGGACCCCATCTCACCTACAAAACATAATGTAAAGCAGCTGTCAACCTTTTGGACTCTGGGGACTGGTGGTAGTGGCAGCAGAGGGGGAAGAGGGATGATTTTGCATCCATGCCCACTTACACAAATGCAGCTTCGCTCACTCACCCACTGCATGCACAGCCCAGTTCCCAATGGGCCACGGCCCCGTAACAGGCTGCAAACTGGGGTTGGGGACCCCTGGTCTAAAGGGAACTATTATCACAGAATATTAATACAAAGCAGGATTTCTGGTCACTCAAGTAGTTTTACTTACGTTCAGGCAAAGGCATATGCAGCTCCCCTTATTATTCCTCTGATCAAAGTTAGATAGGAGATTATTAGAAGGAAGAGTGGTGCACACCAGCCTTTGGACTTGGGGAATAGATATTTTTTCCTTATACCTTGGCCAAAACATTTCATATTGAGCAAACATATAGACATTCCAATTTAGGTGATAGCAAAAAACCTTTCTGGCAGCAAAACTACTTCAGTAGAGATAATCCTCATTTAACAACCAAAATTGGAACTGGCAACTACGCCTTTAAACAAAGTGGTTGCTAGAGAAACACAACTGAGCTCCTAGTCCTATCTCAGCTTTGCTGCAGATCATAAATGTGAGCATTGCTCATAAAGTTACTTTATTGTCATCAATCATTATAACTAGGACTATCCACAAGGACCTTCTGTGGCCCTTCCCTCAACCTGATGTCTGCCAAATGTTTTATAAATACAACCAATAATTCCTAATCATCAGCCATGAAGCAGTTGTATGTATGTACGTACGTACGTACATATGTACATATGTATGTATATATATTATTTGTGGCCTCCAGAGGAAATGGCAGGAGCATTTCCATTTCTCAAAAACCCATGGCTGAAGTGAATATTCTGGGGAAAACAAAGAATGCTATAGTTGTTCTGAATTTCTTTCAATTTCCAGACCAATATTTTCAATAATTTACCACTGTGTTGGGGAGGGAGTATCCAGAAAACTTTAGATGGCTGTTTTAGTTAGTGAATGGTAAGTTTAGTGCAATCCCAGAAACTGCACCTTTAGTATTTGACAATATTTGTTGCCTGATATATCCAGACAATTTTAAGGGAGAGGAAGATAATAACATTTTGAGATGAAAATATTATCTGTAGAACTAACATGAGGAACATTGCAAATCCTTATTTTATTAAAGACAATACAGAAGACTTAATGAACATTATTTCTATTGGAATGGGATGACATATGTATCTGCTAAGAGCCATTAATATCATTCATGGTAGACTTTAGCTTTCCTACTTGGACATGCCTTCATAGCCTCTTCTTTCCTTTCTAAAATCTGTCATTAGCTCTAGGATAAAATAAATCCTGAAGCCTTCTGATCTCTCCATATGGTTTATTCAGCAATATTAACCCTCATTCTTTTTGGTGAACCTAAGATAACACAACAGTAGACCCCTTATATCGAGTCTCAGAGCCAGCTGCCTGGTAACAGTCAAGTACACATTTGATAAATAGTTGCAGAGCAACAGGTCAATAACCAATTAAAGAGAACTATAGAAGAAAAGTTGCTGATCTAGAAAAGGAAGAAATTTATAGTCATTAACTTACTTTTCTTAAAACCACAGAGACATGACCCTTCAAAAAAAAAAGCTAGGGGAAGAAAATCTTGATGTCTAGATAAAGTGTAAATAGTCCTGGAAGAGCATGCTGTCCCTGAGCATAGAAAAGTCAATAAAAGAAATTCTTAGTATTAGAAGTAGCTTGGCTTCATACTAGAAGGTCAATGGATCTGAAAATGAAAACATAAGCAAATCAAACTAGAAATTCACCTGCTGCCTGGGATGGGTGGATGGGTAGATAAATAATAATTTTGTCTGAGAACTGAAAAACTAACAGTAATCTAAAGTAAATTGATGCAATTGTGGATAGAAATTATTCCAAGACACGTATTCTAATCATTCTCAAGTGGATCTTGCACTTTTTGGGGAAATGGATTTTAATCATTCTCACATTTCTTAAGACTTGCAGGGAACAAGTAAAGTTGGAAAGAAAATTCCATTTTCCTATTGTTTACCATTGTCACTATCCATTTATAGTCTGCTAAATGTAAGATGGAATGATAATTCTGTTTATGATATCATCATTTGTAGACATTTGCAGCACTCACAGGTGATTAAGAATCAGTGCATGTAGTCAAGCCCAGAACATGGAGGCTAGAATTATTTTGAAACACTTTTCTGACTGTTCACAAGATATTTCATCTAGGAATAGGACAATTATAGCACCTTCAACTTCTTTTTGCAAATGATAATAGTTCTCCAAAGATGTCCACATTTTAGACAGAACAGATTCTCATAACTACTTGGACCTTCCAAGGAAACAAAAGCGGACAGTATGGAATGATGCTGCCAAACACCTGTTCAAATAAAGGGAATGACTTCAGATCACCCACAAGAGCTTCCCACCCCATCAAATGCTGGTCTCCAGTGGGTTTTAGCTCTCTGGGAAAGTAAGCTTTGTCCAAGGTAGTTTGGAATCTTCAAACAGACACTGGGTTTGCCCACTTCCTTTCTTCATCAATTGAGGAAATTGGTTGTTAACTTCTTTTTGGTATTAAGAAACTTCAGAATGACAAGTTTCATTACACAAATTATACTGAGTATTTTGCTGCAATCCTCAGTGAACGAATTCATGTAAGTTGAAGAATTTTATACATAAGAACATTAGACCATTAGATTAGAACATTAATTTTGGAAAGTTATAAATGGACTAAGGGGCCAGAGGGATTGAAAACAAGATTTTTAAATGATAAAATCCTTCCTGTTAGTTTAAAATCCTATTTAAAATATATGAATCTAAGTGCAAGAAATTTTCCTGTGGCAAAATGTTGTGGAATAGGAAAAAACATGATAAGAGGAGGCTCTGAAGTCGTGACACTAGAGGTAGCCAGAAAGAAATCAACATTATAATTAAAGGAGAATAGAGAAAAGCATTTTAATTTTTGAAGAAATCAAGGATATTTGGTCTAAGTAATTTGATCTAAGTAATTTTTACAAGGATTGTAAAAAGTCATAAAATGACTTTAAAAGAAGAAAGACATAGAAAAGAATACAACTGAGAATCGGGGTGTTGTAATTCAAATTTAAAAATGACAAGCACAAGAATGATATGGCTGCATTAAGCGAGGGATAGAATCAAGATCATTTGAAATGTTAATACCACTTTATAATGCTTTGATAAGACCACACATGGAATACTACATCCAGTTTTGGTTGCTACGATGTAAATAAAATGTTGAGACTCTAGAAAGAGCAGAGAAGAGCAACAAAGATGATTAGGGGACTGGAGGCTAAAGCATATAAAGAACGATTGCAGGAATTGGGTAGGTCTAGTTAATGAAAAGAAGGACTAATTTCCTACATGAGCGCTCCTTCCAATTCTCTCTCCAACAGTTCCTGACAAAAGACAAAAAGAAAATGAAATGATATCAGTTTTGGGGAAACTGTTTAAAGGAAAAAAATCCATATTTTTAAAACCAAAAAGAAGAAATATAAAATAGGCTTATGTGATCAAGATCAGAAGTGTCAAACTCACGTCATCACAGCGGCGTAACATGATGTATCAGGACTTTCCCCCCATTCACTAAACAGAGGGTGGGCATAGCCAGCACATGACACACCCGGAGTTTGACAGCCCTGATCAAGATTAAAACATGGTTTTTTTCTACTTCCTGTTAAAGGGTTTTTCTCAGCTAGGACTGAATGATGAAGCTTTAAAAATGAATTATAGATGAAATATAGGAAGAATTTTCGTTGTATTTTTAGAGTGATAAGCTATGATGTTAAAAATATAGGAAAGGATTGCAAAGTTGGTTTATTTGACTAAGATTAAAAATATAATTTTGGGTATGTGTTAAATTTGAGGAGTTTATGAGAGAAACAAAAAAAAATGTTTAGGATGGCATAAGCAGGGGTCTTCAAACTATGGCCTACAGGCCAGATATGGCCAGGCAAAGTCATTGATCCAGCCCATGGGGGGGGGGATCATGAGGCTGCCCCGCCTACATTGCCCCACCTACCAGCTGGCTCCCACCTGCCTTCTGGAGGCCAAGGAGGCCGAAAACGCCAGGTATAGAAGACAAAAAAATTGCAGTTTTTCTCGTTTTTTTAGCTGCTGGGGCATCTGCATGCTCTGCAAACTCACTCCCCCCCACTCCTCCAAAAGCATTCTACTGAGCGAAAATGGGGCGTTTTTGGCTAAAAATGCCCCGTTTTTGCCTGGTTTTCCCCTTCCTGGGGCATCTGCATGCCCTGCTATTCACTCCCTCCGCCCCAGAAGCAAAAAAAAAACAAAACAGGCAAAAATGGGGCAGTTTTGGGCAAAAACAAGCCGTTTTTGGCTAGTAGAATGCTTCTGCGGGTGGGGGAAGTGAACAGCAGGATATGCAGGAAAAAAATGAGTGAAAACAGGGCCAAAAACATTTTTTTCCTCCTGGGACATCTGCATGCCCTGCTGTTCACCCACCACCACACCCCAGGTGAAATTGGGGCATTTTGGGCCAAAATCAGCCCATTTTGGGGCTGTAGAATGCTTGGTGCGGGAGTGAAAAGCAGGGCATGCAGATGCCCCAGAAGGCAAAAACGGCCTGTTTTTCAGCTCCCCCACCTCTAGAAGTTAGACAAAGAGAGTGACACACACACACAGGGGGAGAGAGAAAGAGAGAGATAGACAGAAAGAGAGAGAGAGAGAGAAAGAAAGAAAGAAAGAAAGAAAGAAAGAAAGAAAAAGAAAGAGGGAGAGAGAGAGTGATAGAGAGAAAGAGACAGATAGAGGAAGAAAGAGAAAGGGAGAGATAAACAGAGAGAGAGAAAGGGAAAGTGATAGAGAGAGAGAGACAGAAAGACAGAGAAAGGTACAGAGATAGACAGAAAGAGTGATAGACAGAGAGAAAGAGATAGAGATAGACAGGAAGAGAGAGAAACAGATAGAAAGAGTGTTAGAAAGAGAGAGAGAGAGAGAAAGAGAGACAGAGACAGACAGAAAGAGTGATAGAGAAAAAGAGA
>JANHGC010008508.1:0-16058 GCA_027560395.1 Boaedon fuliginosus
GGAGGAACTTTATTAAAGGGTCGCAGCATTAGGAAGGTTGAGAACCACTGCTCAGGACAACTGAGCTTGGCAGTTAAAGGTGTGGAGGGCTCCACTTTAGCCCCAAAATTTGGGGGGAAAGAAGCCAATAATCTTTTCGTGACCCAGACAGTGTTTCTCACCAGAGGGTAAGGTATCCGTGTGCCAAATTTGGGCCAGATTGGTGCTGGCATGAAAGAACCTATTGAAGACAAACAAACAAACACAGAGAGAGAGAGAGAGAGAGAGAGAGAGAGAGAGAGAGAGAGAGAGACAGACAGACCCTTCTCTTTAATATATATGATATGATAAATAAATAGCTCTTTGTACCAAATTCAAGTATTTCTATTCTTGAATGTTCCCTTATTTATAATTATCATCCCTTCCTGTTTTGGAATTCTGCCATGGCTTAGCATTTCCAAAACCATTAACTCATTCATAAATGTTGGTTTTTTCTATTGTTCCTCAAGGGAACCTCTGTGTCCCCAACATCTTCCCCTCTCTCCACAACTCTTTGGGTGAGCTCTTCAAATCCTGTAATTCTCACTACCCGTGTTTTAACGGCATCCATTTTATTTTTCTTTCTGTAGATCTCAAACCCTCATCTGCTTGCTATACTCATACTGAACACTCACAACCACCTCAAATGATATCTATTCAATGCCAACCTACTTATTTTGCCTCCAACCCTTCGTATCATTGAAGACTGTCCTTATTCATCAACATCACAATATCTTTGAATGGTTCCAAGTCTTCAACTTTAAAGTTAATAATCCAAAAGGGAATTTTCTTCACATATCTTTCTATGGATTACTTGCAGTCTCTGATCTATCAGCATAATATTCTGCCTTGCTTTCAGTCAGCCAAGCAATCCACCTTGACATCATTTCAAAAATAGAAGCAGCCAAGGAGAGAAAAGAATAAATAATTTCTGGATCATGGTATTTTATGAAAAACTAAGTTCTTTTGAGATTATGGCATACTGTTTTAATTCCCATCTTTTCTACCAAACTTTCAGCACAAATTGAATTTCCAAATCTCTCTCTCCACCCTATTCTTATCTGTTTCTTCCACTGTCTGATCCTGACTGTAAACTTTTCGTAATAACAATCTCATGGATTTAATCTATGGAGATTCTCAATCAACAATCAGTCATGGTTGTCCCAAAGGTGCTTCTTCAGGAGGCAATTGGACTCTCTTGTTTTTTCTTTGATGACATTTCACTTGTAATCCAAGAAGCTTCCTCAGCTCTGACTGGAAGGTGAGGCATGAAAAGGCATCTTTGGGGACTCATTGATTTAGCCAAATCAACAAATGGCTTTATGTATGTACCTCACTTATATGACTCAGAGGCTGGAAATAATGGAATAAAAGGAGGAAATAATGAAATAAAAAAAACAGATTATACATTTCTAGAAGGGGGTGAAGCATATAGAGTATAGCAAGAAAAAAGTTTCTAACCACTTCACCCCCACCACTAGGAGATGAGCCAGGTTTTGAAAAACTTTTGGAACATTATCCGGATGGGAGCCATGATGTAAACAAAAATAAATTATACCAACAATAACAAATGCAGGTAGACGCTGATTTAAAAAAATTAAAGTTGT
Source organism: Boaedon fuliginosus (assembly GCA_027560395.1). Lineage (NCBI taxonomy): Eukaryota > Metazoa > Chordata > Lepidosauria > Squamata > Lamprophiidae > Boaedon > Boaedon fuliginosus. Next base: position 1,626 of record JANHGC010008508.1, read on the forward strand.
CAAAGGTAAGCAGAAGAAAGTTTTATCGTGTTAAATAAACATTGTTAAAATTATGCATAACATACACAATAGCTGGTAGAAATTCCTAATGCACATATTGTGTGAGAATCTCTCATTTAAATTCATGTACTTGTAGAATAATTTTAATTAATTACTTCCAAGTAATTATCTCTGTTTTACAATAGAAGAGAATAACGCTTTTTTCCTTTTGCCAACTTAAAGCAGATTCAGGCCAAGCCTACAGAAAACTTTTCAAAAGAACTTGTTGCATAAATTTTTATCTTACACAAAACTCCTTTGTCAGCTTTGGTTTCCGATGTCTATAAATCTGTATGTCTATAGATATTTTTGGATGTATGGCTGATTCAGATTTCCATTTCACATTGTCTTTGCTTTAGCTAATGTTTTTACTAAATCTCTCTCATAAACTTTCATTGATAGTTCAAATGCAAGAGACAAATGCTTCATTGTAAGCAATGAATGGACAGTCTCATTTAGCTGAATGGAGGTTTCAAAGATTCTTACTGTGCCCAGTTTGAGGTGACTGTGCCATAGTATGATAAGAGGCCCGGAGAAAAATTGGGTAAAATGCTTCTCTGCTTCCAGTGTTTTAGTTCTTGCGTTATTGGAGGAGTTACACAAAAAAAGGATGAAAGAAAGATATGCTTTTAGAAGATGGATAGTGCAGCTCTGCCAACAGCTATTTAGAAGACCAATATCATGACAAACTTTCTCTTAAAGTCCACAACAACTATCCCCAATTTATTTGCCTAGGGTACTACAACTACTATGAAAAGGGTAATCTTTCTACCACTTATTCCTTTATTGGCTCGCACAGACTCCTACTGAAAACATTTCAGTAGAGCAAGTGCAGCAAGGCTCAAGGAGATTACATGGGCTGGGGATACTTACGCAAGCAATTTCAAATCTCTGCCAGTTTCCCCATTGACATCGCTTGTGGGAAGCAAGCAGGGAAGGTTACAAATCATGATCATTTGACAGTGGGATGCTGCAACTGTTGTAAAGGGGAGCTGGTTGCCAAGCACCCAGATCACCTGGGGTGCTGGGATGGCTGGAACTTTGAGGAGTGGACCAAAGTACCATTTGGTTAATGCTGTTGTAACTGTCAAGTGGTTGTTAACCAATGACTACATTTCTCCCTATACATACAATGCTGCTGGGGAAATGGGCATCAGATTTTTAAAGCTTTGCTAGCTACTGATTTTAAAGCATCGCTAGCTCCTGAAATTACTATTTTCCTGTTTGTGGGGAGAAAAGCAAAAGATGCTAGTTAGACAACTGCACAATGAAAACTGTGGTTATGAACAGAACATTTCTATAACCAAGACTGGACACTTTGCAAAATGATCATAACTCTTTCACCCTGCAATCTGTATTATGCTGTTATTATGACTGTTGTAGATGCAGTTCTCTTAAAACGGTAGTTTTAAAAAAGAATTTTCATCTGATTTTCCTACTAGCAGGGAGATTGTGCTATGTTCTGCTTCAGGAGGGAAAATTATATTCCACCAAGGACACTTATGTACCATCACATTTTCACGCAAGGTCTGTAAAATAATTTATAGTAGACCTACCAGTTTTCCCCATTGTCATCCTTGTACTACTTGAGAACATTACGTGGTTGAACAATAATGGAACACAAAACTCCTACCCCTATCAACCATTCTCTTTGGTGTTTTTCTTACAAAACATGTTGTACGCAGCTTTAGAGTGAAGGACTCCTATAACAGACTAGGACCTTGAGGTTTTCAGTTCCGGTCTCAAGGGAAAAAGCAATAAATGGCCTTGTCTATTAGTACTAGCTATGCATTTGTGAAAGGTAAGCGTTGATTTGCTTATATATTCCAAATAGTGCCCCTTGAATGTTATACAGTATTCTCCATTCTTCAGCTTTTATCTTTATCCTTTCACCCACACAGAGAACATCTAGAAATACAGAATAAAAATATTTCATAACATATACAAATGGTGAACTGATAAGTTTTAGTGATGTTCGTCTTAAAATCATCCGGCAGAAGCCGAAAAGTTAGATGGGATAAGAATTCCTGCAAATAGGGAGCGGTCCATTCCCCGGCTGCAGCATCTCAAAAAATAAACGCTGGCCTATTGTGCACCACAGAGCTATCAAAAGTAAATCAACTCACCTGTCTGATATTGGTACCAACTGTGAACAGAATCATGTGATGTGATAACCTATTTCTTCCAATGGTGCAACAAACTGCCTGGTTTGGAATATAGGTTCATTGCTTGACAAATTATGTTCTTTTCAAATTTCTGCAGCTTGTTAGAACCCTGGCAAATTTGTTACTACAAGGCCAACTCCCATAGTTGCTTTAGTTATTAATCTGACTGAATAATAAATGTATCTGATATGCATTCGGATTTCTATGCACAGAGCATTAATTAGTGAATCATTTTTTAAAAAAAACTAGATACCTTGCTTGTAGCAGGTGGGGAGGAAGTAAGACCCACAGCATCTCCATTAATTCTCTTCAATCTCCTTTCTCTGAACCAAAAGATAGTTGCAGTTCAGGTCTCTCAGCATTGGCTGAGATAGCATCATAGGAAAACATTCACCCCTCAAAACTTGTTCACACTGAAGCAGATGCTCCCATGTCTGCTCTGGAATTTGAAAAGACAGAAATTCCATGTTTCCGCACTTAGCAACTTAGTGCAATTTATAACTGTATTTATAACTTCTGTAAATAGGTAAAGGTTTCCCCTGTCCAGTTGTATCTTACTCTAGGGGGTGGTGCTTATCTCCGTTTCTTAGCCAAGAGACCCAGAGTTGTTCAAAGACATTTCCATGGTCATGTGGCCAGCATGACTGTACGTCAAGGTGCACGGAATGCTATAAAAATAATTGAAAGCCACTTCTTTGTATTTTTCCCTTTCTTTTATATTTTTCTTTCCCTTTTCTTTCTCTCTTGCACTTTTAGCCTTCTTTTTGATTTCTTTTTTCTTCTTCCTTACTCTATATTAGCTTGGGTTATTTCTTATCATTTTAAAAACTTTATATAAAATGATATTTTAAAAAACCGTAACAACCTAATACAATTACACTATTATAGTATGCCTAAACCCTCTATTATTGTATGAAACATAAATTGGTAGAGGAATTAAAACATGTATTTATTTATTAAATTTATACCCCGTCTCTTCCCCAGTCAAGGGGAACTCGAGGTGGCTTACAACATAGTTAAAAAATACAATAAAATAAGAACATCATATATGCTGAGAATATCAGCCGCCTCGAGTTCCCCATTGGGGGAAGAGAGGCGGGATATAAATCAAATAAATAAATAAATAAATAATCATGTTTCTAACTTGCAGGGGTGAAGGAAGTTAGAAATGTTTGTGTACATCTTGGCTCAGCATCTCTAAAAAGTCACGAGTAAAAACTGAGTTGTAGCATATCCTGTACTTCTCCTATTGTAGTACAGTGCATCATAGGTGAGGCTGAATATACAGTCCTCCACCTTCCAGGTCTATGATAGACATCATTTGCACCACTAAAGGAGACAAGAAACTTCTTAATTGATACATCTAATGCCCAGCTACTGTAGTCAATTTAGGAGCATAGGACTAACAGCATATACCAGTAGAAGGACAAAAGCTGTTCCAGAATTTCTCTACATGACTCCCCTTTGGAATGCTTTAAAACAGCTCAGCTGTAACTTTCCAGTACATTATTGGCTGAAGCAGTAACATAATTATCTACTGTGACAAAAAACAACAGTATTCCCAGCTTCTAAAACTATGGATTTTGCCTGCAGCCACTTTTCTCACCTTCATGCCTTTTCACAATGATGATTTGTTCATACATTTCTTTCCTAACAAATAAGCCAGTTAAAATATCTTTCAATCAACACTGAAAGTTCATTCAGCAATGGGAGAATCCTGTATCTTCATGGATTAAAAACTTGTGTCTCTATATCTAAATCACAAATACACACAGCCTAAACATTAACTTTTCCGTAACCTCTACACACTAAAGCCTGCTCTGTGGTGATCCCTCTTTGCTCAAGGTAATTTTTGACATGTCAAATTGCTGAAAACTAGGCTATTGCTCCCATTTACGGAAAACAAAATAGCAAGTGTACAAAACCCCATAAAAGAACACTTTTTAGGAAAGAGGGCAATGTCTTTTAACATTCCCTATATACTATAAATATAAGTATTCATTGACTTATGGCTATAATTGAATCCAGAATTACAGTCATAGAACAAGTGGGTCATCATGTGAGTGACCTGATTTTCCTTTTGTGTGTGTGTGTGCATGGTTATTAAGCAAATCTGACAGACGTTAAGTGAACCCACTGTTTGCAATGGGTGTTTTTTTGTCCGCAGGTCCTGACACAAAAAAATTATAAATTGTGGTCACATAACTGCGGGACACTGCAAATGCAGGCCAATTGCTGAGCACCCAAAATGCAATTAAGTGAATGTAGGGTGGGGCAGCCATAGGAATTTCTAATAGGAATTAAAATTAAATTTTAATTTTTGAATGATTGCTAAGTGACCAGTCATTAAATGAGGACTATCTGTAAAGATAACTTTTCCTCATATTGTTGTTGCTGTGTCCTAGTTTAAGAGGGCAGCAAATTTTATGGCAATTGTTTAGTAGTGGCACAAGGACTGCTGATACCACTCTGATTCAACCATGGGTAAAAGCCCCGTCCAGTGCTCTAATTTTCAAAAGCTGATAAATGATAGTTGGTTTGCATATCAGAAACTTAGGAGAAACTTCTTTTTTTCCACATCAAAACTGTGCATGAAAGGAGAGAGGACTTAATTCTATGACATTTTCTGCCAAGAAATGCTCAAAAGGAGAAATTTGTTGGACTCCTGATGCTATGAACCCTTCTTTTAGGTTTAACTGGAATATATGAATAAATAGAAGTCCAATCACTGTAAATCTCCAATCAAGAAAATTAAATACTAAACAAATGTTGGCATACCTGAAAGTTTTCATTGCTTGGAAATAGAGCAGATACATGTAGCAATATACAAGTAAAACAAAGCTGTCTTTGAGCTGAATTCAGATCCTGGTGATTTACATGGCACTATCAGTGTATTTATTCATTTGTTTGTTAAATTTGCAAGGTCGCCTATCTATCTGATAAAACTTTGGGCAGTGAACACACCATATAAAAACATGCCTTTTGTTTTGCATTTACAGGATTATTAAAATAAATTAAATCTTCTAACATTATTTTATAACTGGCCAATAAGAGTTCCCTGGTCAAGGGGAACTCGTAAGCCCTACCCCAAAAATAAGCCCGTTAAGATCATCAGCCAAACATTTAGCACTGTATTTTCCCGAAAATAAGCCCACTGGAAAGTAAGTTGTAATGCATCTTTTGGAGCATCTTATGTGTCTTATTTTTGGGGAAACACAGTATACAGTACTTCCCTCCTGCCACTGTTCCTTTGCAACAGTAGTTACAGACAAGCTACTCTCAAGTCAGTGGAAATACTGAGTCTTCAAGGCTAATAGACATGATAAGACTTTTCTTTCACAAACGAGCCCAATCCCCTTTAAAAGTAATCCATATTAGTAGCCATCACCTTATATTGCAGTAATGTATTCCAGAGGTTCATTATTTGCTATTTGGTAAATTATTTTGCCTGTTTTGAATCTTCTTCCTGCCAGCTTCATTGCAGGCCTAGTGCTTAGAGATAGGGAAAAACCTTAGTCACTTTCTTAATTTGGTGCATGATTTTATGCCCCTCAATCATTTCTCTCCTAAATTGTCTTCAAACAAAAGAATCACAATCTAATTTCTTCCACATAAGAGAGATATTCAAGTCCCCAATCTTTGAATCTACTGCTCAGTAATTTTTCCAAGCCTATTATGTCTTTTTTCAAGGACTGTAGTTTTAAGTGGTACAAGAAAATTTATTCATTCTTATTCTAATGGGATGATAAATAGTCCTCAACTTACAACAGTTCATTTAGTGACCATTCAAAATTACAACATCAATGAAGACAGGTGACTTTAGTTTTTCACTTAGAAGACCATTGCAGCATCCCCATGGTCACATGACCAAAATTCAGAGGCTTGGCAACGGACTCCTATTTATTTCGCTTGCAGTATCCAGGGGTTTGTGATCACCTTTTGACAAGCAAAGTCAATGGGGAAACCAGTTTCACTTAACAACCAGGTTACTAACTTTATCTACTGCAGTGATTCACTTAATAACTGTGGCAAGAAAAATCATATAATGGGGCAAACCTCACTTAACCATGTTACAATTAGTAACAGAAATTTTGGGCTCAGTTGTGGTCATAGGTTGAGGGTTATATGTATTTCTCATCCTGAACTGAATTGAAAGAACTATTGTAGTACAGATAGATCTGTCAAGCACTTTAATTTTGATCCGGTGATCCTGGAACTGCTATGACAATGATAAATCACTTTTTTCAACCCTATTGTAACTTCAGATTAAATGAATGATCATAAGTCAAGGAGTACCTGTATTTTGATATGGCAAACCTTAAGCTTAGTGTTATTTAGATTCACATTTAGCAACACATCAATGATCTAGGATTTCATAGTATTGTTTTTCTAAAAAGAATGATCACGATGTGATAGTCGTAGAACACATAGAATTTGCTGCCATTTAGTGCCTCAGATCTGGATTAAGAGGAAAGAGTGCCATCTACTGATTCACCAAATATTACAGTCATCTTTTGGTTTTCATAAAAGTAAAATAACTGATAGTTGATATGGTACCTCTGTAAACAAAAATATTTTAGATGAGGATAAATGATTGAGAAAATTACTTGCCACTAAAAACCCACATTAAAAATCTATTGATTTGTATCTATAATAAAGATAGTAGTACGTCATGGAAGTTTTGAAGTAAAAAGAGCATCCATGTACTTTATTTATTTATTTATTTATTTATTTATTTATTTATTTATTTATTTTATTAAATTTATACCTTGCCTCTCTTCCCCTGTCAGGGGAACATTTGGCTTGTTTGCTTTTTTAAATGAATAAGTTACATAGAATCATAGGGCTGAAAAGGACTTTGGAGGACTCCTTGGCATTTGTTTCACAGGCCCAGAGCATCATGGATCCTCCTCCGGGCCCCTCTCAAGATGTCAATTTGTTCTGACCCAGCTCCTCAAACATGATTAATCCCTGAAGTTAAGCCAAAGATTCCTGCAAATCAGTTTTTTTTAATTTAAATCATTTTTTTTATTTTTATCAAATTTATTTTAATAAAATGCTTTTAGAGTAAAAATCTATCTAAAGATAGTTTTCTATTTAAGATACATTACTAATTTTGTTTATTCAGCATGAAATGGAGCTTAGTTATATAGCATGAGGCGGTATATTCTGCAATATTTACATTTTTGGTAAACTTAATGAATCCAAGTTCTGCAAGATAAATAGGAAACTTTCATTTGTTTGCAAATAATAATATTAAAAATTCTAACTACAAGCAAGAATGAGTTTGTCATTTCAGATCCATCTGTCATTTCAGATCCATCATGGCAGTGCCTGTTAGTGGGCATCCACTCACCTGCGTCCTGCCACGTCCCTCACCTTGTTGTGTCACTGCCGCATCACCAGCCATCCCATTAAAGTGAATGGGACTGTCCATAAGTCAACAAATCCACCCTGCAAGTTCCTGCCTCCCTATCCTAATCACCAAATACTTATGAAGAAGAGATAAGACATTTCAGGCTTTATTTTCAATGAACTATATTTTCTCTTCATATCTAAGAGTGAACAATATACTATGTTTTATTAAAATAACACAATGAAGATTATACAAAACTTGTTGGAATGAACTGGTTAGCCATACCTACCACTATACCAAAACAAAGAAACAAAGGTTTTCAATCTCTCCTTCATAATTGTATCGGAGAATAGAAAATCCAAAAGACAGGCTATAACATACATATGTTAAGTGAAAACCAGGCACGCCAGAAAATCTGTTACTCCCTATTTAGGTACAGATACATTAGAGAAACCTTCACATGGAAATGGAAATGTGAAACTGTACTAATTCCACAACTTGGAGCATGTTACAAATAAAAATAAGGTCAATTACTCTTATCAAAATGTTTGAAGAGTTCCAGTTTGGTGTGGTAGGGAAGATGCTGACCCAGAAACCAGAAGATTGAGGCATGAAAGACAGTTGGGGACTCTGGGCCAGTCACTCTCTCTTAGCCAAAGCCACTCACAGGGTTGAGGGGAAAATAAGAGGATTATTAGGCACTTCCTACACTTTCAGTTATTTATAGCAAAGGCAGGATAAAAATATAGTAACAGAAATTTCTACTTCAACATAACATGCATGATAAAAAGAATTCATGGTGACTTAAACATAAAAAGCCAGACAAAATTGAAACTGAGTTTTGACCTCCAGTGACTACCTGGACACACTCACGCAACTAGAGGTAGTCCTCGACTTACCACAGTTCATTTAGTGACCGTTCAAAGTTACAACGGCACTGAAAAAAGTGACATGACCATTTTTCAGTTACAACCTTTGAAGCACCCCCATGATCATATGTTCAAAATTCAGATGCTTGGCAACAGGTTCATACTTATGACCATCGCTATGTCCCAAGGTCATGTGATCACCTTTTGCAACCTTTTGACAAGGAAAGTCAATGGGGAAACTAGATTCACTTAACAACCGGGTTGCTAACTTATCAATTGCAGTGATTCACTTTACAAAACTGTGGTTAAGAAAGGTTGTAAAAGACGGGAGAAACTCACTTAACAAATGTTTCACTTAACCACATAAATTTTGGGTTCCATTGTAGTCATAAGTCAAGGACTACCTGTATTAGGTACCTTCAACATCTTCGGTTATTTATAGCAAAGCCAGAATAAAAATATAATAACAGAAAATTTCTATTTCAACATACACGCATGATAAAGAGTGAATTAATTCATGGTAACTTCAACACAAAAAGCCACAGAAGTGAAACCCTCGAGTTTCAACCTCCAGGGACTACCCCGGACACACCCACGCAACTACATGCAATTGCAATAGAAGCGGAATAGCACCTTATTCCCTCCTTCGCGGGTGAATCGTGATCCCCAGTTTAGCTAGCGTACAAGTCAGCCCTAACCCCAACCCGGCCCGACGCTGCCTAGCTTCCGAGTCCAGGGAAGCCCGCAGCAAAAGTAAACGACACCCGCCCCGCAGCCCGGCGCTTCGCATAAGAGAGGAACAGAACGAGGAACAGAACGAACCGAACCCTCGACGCGCCCTCACCCACACTACACGCGGAACCTTCCGCTCCGACCGCCTTTCCGAAAAAGCCCGATCACCTGACGCACAGGCGCATCTTTTTTTTTCTTTAATTAATTAATTATAATTCGGGAAGGGGAGGGCGCGTGCGTGTTCGCTGATGGCGCGAGTGACGGAAGTGACGTTTGTCTCAACAAAAAAAAAACCACCACCACCAACTCGGTCGAAAACTCCGAGGCGATATTTAAAAAGAGAGGCCCGCGGGCCGGAAGTGAGGTGGGGGGTGGGGCGTCGCGAGCAACTTTTTCGTCAGCTGGGCGAGAAGCGAGTTTGAAGAGAGGAGGAGGGAGGGAGAGGGAGGGAGGGAGGAGACGAGAGCGGAGGGGCGCTCCTCGCCGCTCGAGCACCTTCGCAGCGGGGGAAGGTGGGGAAAGAACCGTTGGAGACCCCGTCATGGATTTCCACGAAGTCCTCTTGAAGGCCTCGGAACAGCAAGGATCGAGCGCCATGTCGGTGAGAAGGAAGGAAGGGGGAAGGGACGTGGGGAAAACAGGAGGGAGGACGCGGCGGGCTGGGATTGACGTGGATGGCAGCTGTTGCCCAACTCTTCCTTTCCGGACGCTTCGCCCGAGTAAGCTAGCCCTGGATCCGGAGTATTTGAAAAGAGGGATTCGCCATCCCCCCCGCCCCGCCACGTCTCTCTCACCTACCCTGTGGAACGAAGCATCCGCCCAGGCTTTGCAACGGGATCGCAGACCCAGACCGCGATCCATCGCCTCCTGGCCCCTTCAGCTTGGCAGCCTGTCTGGCGAGGGGGTCGGCCAGGAATAATAGCTCATTTTGTTTCCCCCACCTAGACACATACACACCCTCGGATCTCGGGATCCTGAAAGAGAGAGTCCCACCACCAGCCAGGGCTGTTTTGAACTCCCCGGAAAGGGGGTTCAAGAGTGTCAGTGAAGGGAAAACTTTACTTCCTCCTGGTTATGTACATACTATACTTTTGGGGGGGGGGGATTTCGGAAGTCTTTCTCCTCTTTTCCCCACCATTTTACAAACAAAAATGACTCATGAAAAAGGATTGATTTCTCAATGAAGGAAACATTTGGGGGGGCGGGGGGATTGGCTTCAGAAACACATCTGGAAGGAGAGAGAGAGAATAAGAAAGGGTAGCAAATGGGCCTTAGTCGCAAGAGAGCTGTTGCATTTATTTTTTTCTGTCTTCGTGGCGTTTGAGCTAAGAGTATCTGATGCAAGTTTTTTTCAATACTCTTGAGTTAAAATAGATGGTATCCAGTTGTACTAAACATAGCAGGTAATGAGTAGTAACCAGGCTGACATTCTTCCAAACTTCCCCTGCCTTTGTTTGTATGTACATGTGTACTGTGTTTCACATAACTGAGTTACAGCCCTAAAATCCCAGAAATTCTAGCAATGTTGATCAAGTTGTGATTATACTTTTTATTATATGGCTTGTGGATATATGGTTATGCTATGGAATTTGATAGCATTCAGGGCACAAACCAGCAGGGGAATATGATGACAGGATACAATGGATAGAACCGAGGCACCTTCTACCAAAACAAGGAACAATGAATGTCATATTTATCTTTAACTAGAAATCTTTAGAGGTTTTGTTGAGGTGTTCTGAGAAAGGCGGTGTCTGGAGTGCAGTTGAGACTGCCCATTTTATGACTAAAATTCTGTGGTTTTTAAGTTCAGGTTAATCAGCTGCATGTGCAGGTAGTCCTTGACTTATGATCACAATTCGGCCCCCAAATTTCTGTTGCTAAGTGAGACATTTATTAAATGAGTTTTGCCCCCATTTTATGCCCTTTTTGCCATTGTTCAGTGAATCTCTGATTAATAGGAATAGCACTTAGACTTATGTACGGCTTCACAGTGCTTTAAAGCCTTCTCTCTAAGCGGTTTAGAGTCAGCCTATTGCCTCCAACAATCTGGGTCTTCATTTTACCCACCTGGGAAGGATGGAATGCTGAGTCAACCTTCAGCAGGTGAGATGCAAACTGCTGGCAGTCAGCAGAATTAGCCTGGAATACTGCATTCTAACCACTGCGCCACCGAGGCTCAGTTAATAATACAGTTCTTAAGTGAATATGGTTTCCCATTGATACTTCTTTCTTAGAAGGTTTCAATCTCATGACCCTGGGACACTGCAGTCGTCATAAATATGAGTCGCTTGCCAAGTGTCTGAATTTTGATCACATGATCATGGGGATGCAGTAAGAATCGTGTGAAAAATGGTCATAAGTCATTTTTTGAGTGCCATTGTAACTTCAAATGGTCAATAAAGAAACTGTTGTAAGTCGAGGACTACCTGTATTAAAGTGTTTTATGGGGAAAGCATTGAATGAGATGACGAACACACTTCATTCTAAAATAACAAATCATTCCTTTGATTTTTCCAAAGCTCACTTTTTCACTAAAGCATTGCTTGTAATCCTCCATTTCAGTATAGTTAATGGAAAGATATTTAAACAATGCTGTTATTGTTCAATCCTTATTTTCTAGGCTTGGCTTTGCTGTTTTTCTGTTTTTCTTGCTTGTTTCTCAAGACACTTGAGCCAAATTTGAATACTTCCTGCAAAATAGTATAACTGCAGTTATTACATAAACAGAATAAAAGATGAATTACTAAAATAGCATAATGGTTTAAGTGTGTGTGTGTGTGTGTAATATCCTGTTAAGCCATAAATCAAGCAGTCATAAATTTGCATATTATTGGAATCTAGCCTTATTAAACTTACTATACTTAGGACCACCAAGAGGTTTGATAATAGGGCACCTTGAATAATATATTGTAATATCCCCCAAGAGCAGAAGGAGAGGTCCATTTTCAGAGATGCTGAATTGCTCCAATGCAAGAGAATGTGTTATGAGCACAGGTCGTAAAGTTTAAAGTTATGCTGGACGCCAAAAAAGATTCTTACGATCTGGTTTTGAAGATCCATAGTCCATTTCCTCCAGTCCCAATGGTCATATAATCACATTTGGGTAACTGGCGTTTGCAAACATTGCAGCATTTGTGGTGACCCACGGTGACATGACCACAATTTATGGCATTTCTTTTGCAGGAAACTGGTGTTTGCTTCCAATTTTCTGCAAATAAAATGCCCATTGTGAAGAATGTTTTCACTTAACCGCCATGGTGTTTGCTTTACAACTAGGACAAAAGTCATAAAATCAGGTGCAGTTATGATGATCCACTTAATGACCAGCATAATTTATGACCGTAATTCCTGGCTCAATTACAGTTGGAAATTTATTTATTTATTTATTTATTTATTTGATTTATACCCCGCCTCTCTTCACCCAAAGGGGAACTCGAATTAAGGACTATCTGTAAATACGCTTGTCCATTCCTATATTTAAAATACGTATTGTATTTTGCTCCAGTGCTTTTTTCCTTTGAATGCTAATTATTTGGGATTAAGGAAGTAAAATTAAGTTATGGAAAGATTTCTGTTGGAGGGTTTGAAGAATGGGACATAATCCTGGCAACGAGCCAGCAAACAGAAGTGAGAATGGAGATAAGCTTGTTGCCTTCCTTTCCTCCCTAGATTAGAAAGCTATTCATTTAGCTGAAGTGGTAGTCTAAATATTTTACAAGTTGAGAGCGTATTACAGGGCTTTGGATCCTGATTTCTTTTCTTGCCATATGATTTCTGACTCTGTTAATTTTATAGCTCTAGCAGTTAGAAAGTAGAAGGATTGTGTTTCTGTAAAAGTGTCCTGGACAAGGGACGGATGAGATCTTTTCCCTGGTAGAGACACTATTTTTTAATCCTGGGATATTATCCTGGAGCAAATTATTGTAACACAAAATATTTCAAATACTACTGGTATATAAATGAAGCAATATAATAGTAAAAGTCATAGTACAATCCAATTCATTTCAAATAGACTGACTTGAAATTTGTGAAAATGTGATCTAGCATTGTAAAGTTTTTGTTGAAGCTATTGTTGTGGAGAACAAATAATATAGTTTAGGCTCAATCCAATGAATGCAGGGATTCTGTAAAACAGCAGGAGACAACCTGGTGATCTTTCAAATTAAAATATGAAGTTTTTTATGTCTGCCATTGATCACACAATTCAAACCATATGGAGGTCAAAGTTATTTTCTCTGCCAGATAGGAATTCCACTTGTCTAGTTTACTATAGTATATCAAGATGAAATCATTTTGCTGGGCTCTTAAAGGGTATTGGACGCTTTTTTATCAAGCCCTTTTGTATTGGCCTTCCTTGACTATATAATCCAGGTGCTTGTTCCAGTACATGTCTTCAGAAAGAAAGAAACCAGAGCTTTGCTGGATCCTTTGAAATGCTGCCTCTCAGTTGAGTGGATTATGCCCAAGGTGTATTTGTTTTCTATGAGTAAAATATATTAGGAAGAAAAATCCATTTTAAGAACTGTACCCCATATTCTACTTGAAATTCTACAGCAACAAAGTTGCTGAACGTTGCTATATAGAAAATGTAACTTTCTCAGTTTGCTCAGTTGTTTTCATGTTGTGTTTTTGTTGATAATGAAGTTATTTTCTCCAAAATTCAGTGAATGGCTTTAAGTAAGTAACAAACATAGTAAATATTGTATATTATAAAAATAAGCAAATGTACATTTCAAATTTTTACAACTCCTGTCATACTTAGCTGTTGGCCATTTGGGCCAATAGTTGATAAAATGCATGTATGTAGTTAGAATATTTATGTATTACTTTTCAGCAAAGCTCCAAACATCTGAACAGTACCGGATTGCCTATCTTTACTTTCTTTGTATCATAAATACAATCTACTTAAATACATTCAATTTATTCAAATTTTAAATAATCTGAGAACTATCCCATATACCCAACAAAACAATTAATATATGTGTTTCTGTGGGGTAATATAGGAGAGAGTTCCCATAGGGACCACCAAGTAATATATTTTTCACATTTTGAACAATTCATTTGTAACTCTGTATTAATAAAATGCCCTTAGAAGGATTGAGAATTTAGCCTCTCCTGTAAGTTTAAAATAGAGCCCAGTGTCTTTCTGTCTTGGAATTTCAGCATATGTAAAATAAATAAAATAAAATAAATAATATTTATTTATTTTATTTATTTATTGAATTTATACCCCGCCTCATTTCCCCTGTTAGGGGGAACTCTAGGCGGCTTA
>JANHGC010008510.1:0-14814 GCA_027560395.1 Boaedon fuliginosus
CTTGGCCAGCCCCCAGATGTCAGCTCGGCTGTGGTTGAAATCAGCCATAGTTCGATTTAGCCTTGCAGTCCAAGCCATTAATTAGAAATTAGAATTTTTAAAGGGATAAAGGGGAAATTAGTTAGTAAGGAGGGGTAAAGGGGGAGGGGAATTTATGGGGTTTTTTTACTTCATTTTTCTATATCTTCTCCTTTTACCTTTCTTGTGTTATATTTGATATGAATGCTTTACCTTTTTATATGAATGATAATTTCTGAATATTAACCTTCACAATGAATAACCCAAAAAAACACCAGAATGGAGGAAATAGATGTTGCTTATGTTTTTAAATGTGGAAAATCAATAAAAATGCTTACAAAAAAAAAAAGAAAGAAAAATGACAAAAGTATTAACAAAAAAAAGTTCTCAATAATGGTCAGGGCTGCTATCATTAAACACACACACACACAAATTTAATTTTTGTTTGAATTCTGCAAAAAAGCATTTAAGAGAGCGAAAGTCATAAAGGAAAAGCATGGAACCTTTATTCAGGTCATAGGTTGATCCCACCCATTCCCTAAGCAAACTCAGAAGTTGGTGATGCTGAAAGATGTTGATCTTTGCTTTTATAAATTTTGTGTGATTGCTCTGTGTATATGATTTTATCATTTTTAATATTGTTAGCACTCCAGAACTGTGTAACTGAGATGGGTAGCCACCTAAATCTAATTAAAATGAAACAAAAACTTGTTTATTTATTTGGAAAACTTCATTAGAAGTATTGCCCGAGAAATTAAAGGAAACTGCTCCAAAATTGAAGTATGACTTATTTTTAGCCTTACATTCTTTATTTTATATGTTTAATATCATTTATCAAGCAATAGTTAGAATTTTTCTGTTGGACATTTCATTAGTGGAATGAAAAGATGTAAATAAATTGCTTACCAAAATCAGAAGTACTTGAGCTAACAGTATCAGCTCCTACCTTTTTAAAAACCTACTTTCTATGTATTTCATTTACTCTTTGGTAAACAGTCATAAAAATTAAGTGTTCAGTTATTACTGTATGGGACATGTATACAGTAATACTGAATACATAAACAAACTATTCTTGAACAATAATTGTAATTTTTAGGCTAGTATTGGTCTATATTAATTTTTTTAAAAGATGATAGTAACTTTCATCTGTAAAATTCAGAAAAATTATTTTTAACTAGAACTGATATCTGATAATAGGAAGCCACATTCTAAATGACCTCAACCTTCAACTATTCTGTTTAAATGTTAGTTTCATCTATGTTTCCACATTTTTAATGCAAAGCAAATCTCTGGTAAAGCCACAGAACACATTTTATGTCTACTTTTTTACCCCTAGGACAGAGAACTTTCTAGTCTCACGCCGGTTCAGTGAAGTCTGTGATATAAATATAGAAAGATGCCTAAAGTGAAGCCAAAATAAGACCAGTGGCATATCAGAATACAGAAATAGAGGCCTAACTTCCATATTTTTATGCCAACCGTACACAAAGCTGTCTTTGAAAGAAGAGAAATTAAAGCACTGAATCCTTTCTCACATCAGATATATTTAAAAGGATTTGTTTGTAAAAATATGTGCACCAAACCAACTAATTTTATTTTATCTTGGAATATTACAACCCCAATTCATTATACACACATAAAATAAGATAATACAAATACCTGGATTCTGCTTCTTGGCAATTGCCAGTAACAAGAGAGAATGGAAACCCAACTTTTTCCATTGTTTAACCTTTACTTGTAACAGCTGTTAGACGCCAAAGTATGCAATAATCCAAAGGATGACGAGAACTATTCCCTCAGAGTTAAAAAATAGACATCACAACAATTTGGTGTCTCATACTGAACCTCCTTCCTGTCTAACTACAATCACACTGCGTGATTGTACTCCTACGGAGGGACCAGCCTCAGCTACTCCCAACCCAGATACATCAACAATGAGCAAAGGAGATAGCATTATTCTTCTGTGTAATGAAGAACTTCCTTCTACTGAAATGAGAGTTTCATTTCCACCCGAATTCATGCTATTGGTAACGGCTTATAAAAAAGTAGCATCTTATTTCCAAATATTTTAGTAAGTCAGTGGCTGTATAGTCAATTTCTATTTTTGTTTACACAATAAGCATTTCTACAAATAGGCTATAAGTTATAATAAGACAGTTGACACAGCTATGAGTCTAAAGCTAGCTATTATTTGGGATGAAGTGGGAGGCAGAGAGAAAGGAGGAATTTGTACTGCATAAATGTTACACATAAAATAAGAATAGAGGTTGTAACCCATTTTCTATGGGTCCCCATACTTTATCTTTCTTGAATTTACAGTCAGTATTATCCATTCTAATGTGTGCTTTATAATACAGATTTTCCTAATTAATATACCTAAGATTCAATAAGCATCATAGGGTTTTTTAAAGTCTTACAGAATCATATTTACAATGAAACATAAAGCAAAAATAAAACATTTTGTACAATTTAATATCTATGATAATCTATCAGGTACTGAATCACTATTCACTATACAGGTTAAGCCAGTCTTACAGAAGACAGCTGTAAAAAAGCTATGCGCAACACCTACCCAGGGTGATGTAACACAACAGATTTGTCAACAGATTCAATCCAACTTTTAGTTATCCTAGTGAAATAACTCAAGGCATAAACATACAATTCTCTAAATTCTATACAGATTATTCCAAAATATATTCTGGCAAAAATATACATTATTTTTAAAACAACCATCGGAATTTATTGTAACTGCAGCAAATTTAAACAACACGATCCTCAAAAATCACTCACAATACTCCTGACAAACCATTCCACTCTTTAGCTTCTTCTCAGCCATTAGAGGTAGGGGAGAGGGCAATTTGGGGTCCTAGAGATTGTATCTAAAAGTGTTAATAGTCACATAATACTGAGGATAAAACTAATGCTAGAACAATATTATTTAAACAGACAGAACTGAAATTTCTAAAGAGTTTTTTAAATTTTTTTAAATTTCAGTAAGTCTAAATCTTACATCTCAATATTTTTCCTTCTTTCTCAGATCTATTAACAAATTGCACTTTCTGCTCTTTTGAAGGATGGAGAAAAGAAATCTGTGGGTCTCAAAATCCCCATCACTAAAATAGAAAGGGCACAGTGGTGCTTAACAGTTCAAGAATCCTGTTGAAGTTTACAGTAACTCTGCATAAATACAACCTAAAATGTGATCTGTTCTATATACATCCTAAAACTAGGAAAAAGAAAACCCAATTAAACAAATGAGTCAAAAACATTATACTTGTTCATTTCTTTGAAAAAATGACCCAAAATGACATGCTTGGAAAGCTACATGAGTCCTAGTGGACAATCACTTAAATACAGATAGTCTTCAACTTACAAACATTTGTTTAGTGACTATTCAAAGTTACAATGTCACTGAAAAAAGTGACTTATGACCATTTTTCACATTTACAACAGCATCCCCATGGTTCTCCGATCAAAATTCAGATGCTTAGAAAGTGGTTCATGTGATCCACTTTTTCGACCTTCTGACAAGCCAAGTCAATGGGGAAGCCAGATTCACTTAACAACAGCGTTACTACCTTAACAACTGCAGTGATTCATTTAACAATTATGGCAAGAAAAGTTGTAAAAAGTTGTAAAATAGGACAAACTCACTTAACAAATGTTTCGTTTAGCAGCATAAATTTTGGGCTCAATTGTGGTTGTAAGTCGAGGACTACCTTTATGAGCCAGCAGTGCGCTGCAGCTGTCAAAAAAGCCAATTCAGTCTTAAGCTGCTTTAACAGAGGGGTAGAATCAAGATCACATAAAGTGTTAGTACCAACTTATAATGCTTTGGTATATTGCTGACCAAGGGGAGCACATCATTTGTTGAAAGCAAAGGTTAACATATTTTTGCCACACACAAATATGTAGTTTTGGATCATTTTCCTCAATAAATAAATAAACAAACAGGTATAATGTTTTGGATTTTTTTACGATTTTAATTGGGTTTTCTTTATGTAGTTTAAGGTTATTTTTATGCAGAAATATTGAAAATCCAATAGAATTCACAAACTTTTAAGTACCACTGTAGTAACATCAGACACAACTAAGTAGCTATAGATCTGTGTATACGAACAGCTGCGCTTCTATAAGCAGGAAAACTAAAGAAAACCTGATTTTATTTTAAATAGTGCATCTTTTTAAAGAACCTGTTAACAGCAACAGGCTTCCAGAAATCCTGAAATAAGATTCTTTCTAAGTTCAAGAGTTTACTTTTTATTTATTTATTTATTTATTTATTTATTTATTTATTTATTTATTTATTTAATTAATTAATTAATTGGATTTATACCCCGCTTCTCTTCCCCGGTCAAGGGGAATATCCTTGTTTCCTGTCTGAGTCAGTGGCTTTATTCTACTGTGCCACTGCGCCATAATTGCCCTCTATTCTTGATAGCTTGATTAACAGATATCATCCAATTCTAGGCATTTAGAAAAATACACGCCATCTTTGGAGTGATGAAACAAATTAACTTAAATACTAAAAGCAAGTGGGTCCTTTGGATTCTGTGTAATTTTTGATGAAACTAAAACCCACTATAAGGCATTTTATTCATACAAAGTTCTAAAAAAGCCAAAATCCCTACGGGTGGTATGTGTTTTCCTCAATCGTGATCTTTTACCGGAGACCTGGGAGTTTGAGGGTTCTGTGCAGTATATTAGCTGTTCCTAGCACTGCATTCTTCTGGACAGAGAACTCTAATTTTGTTCCTGGGATCTGCTGGAGCCACTCTCCAAGATAAGGAAACTCAGTGCTCCTACCATCACTGGAACCACTTTGGCTTTTACTTTACTTACCCTGTTCTGGAGCTTGTTGTGGCTTGCTTTCAGCTCTTATAGCCACTTTACACTGGTGTTATGAACATATTCTCCCATATGTTTTTCCAGTGCTGTATATTTTAGTTTGGCTTTAAGCTCTATGCTTGATCTTTCAGGACCTGGAGCTTCACCACCTTCTCATACTCCTTCTTCCTGATGTTGCTCTCACTTGGCTCCTTCCTGCATCACTATTATGCTTCTGAGGCCTCTCTGCACAGTCTACACCTTAAGTCTGTAGATTACCACTTCTATAGATCTGATGCTTAGTGTCTGATCAATGCTACTATGATCAGAGCCTCAGTGTTGTCTTTGCCTTTTCAGCCAGTGGTAGGATTTCCCAATGTCACCCACTTCAACTTTCATGATCAGCACTGTCCTTCCTTGTCTCAACCAGTCTGGGTGGGAGCCTGCTGCTACCAGATGGTTCATCTGTGCTGCCAGGATGGTGTTCCATGTATTGCTTGTAATTTCTTTAGCCAGTATGTGTGGATCATGTCTAGGCCAAGTGATGATCTAGGCCAGTTACTGTGATGGAAATTGGTTCCTGTTCTTGGAAACTGTTGTGTATTGCAGATATTTTGCACTGGTGTTATGTGTCTTTTTTTTTCTTCCGTATGTTCTTTCTGGTCAATTTCGGCTGTTGGTGGCTCTGCTATTACTATGTTGTTGCACTGCAGTTGGGAGTACAACTTGGATGGTTTTTTTTGTCAGGACTTATATTTTTTTCAATAGAGAAGTATTATCCCTTAATTTTCACATCCTTCTGTAGTTTTATCAGCTGGCTAATGTCTTTCCAAATTGCCTTGATCTTAGCCTCCCACCTCATTTTCCAAGAGAAAAAACATAATTTTGCTGCTATTGCAGCAAAAACCCCATTACGCAGCTTCTCCTTCCTATTATTATTATTATTATTTATTAAACTTGTATGCCGCCCACTCCAATGGGACTCTGGATGGCTCACAACCATAAAATACAAGTACTGAAAGTTTAAAATCAGAGTAATAAACATGTAAAAAAATACATTAGTATAAAAAACACATTAAAATATATAACATACAAACGAGACATACTAATATATTCGTATCTGGAAATTTTTAAGACTTCCTAATTTATGCCAACTCAGTATCTACTCCTTCTTCTGGAAATACTATTTTATGAGAAGCTAAACTATTTTATATTCCCAGCAACTTTCAAGAAAGCAAAACACAAAGTTTGTTTGGGCTAATTTTTTTCTTTTCAACACCCACTCTAGTGGGGATCAGGACCATTCCCACCTTGTTGGCCTTCCGTAAAACCACCAAGACCTGGCTCTGTCGGATGGCCGCGAACTGATGTGCCCCCCCCCCGGATGTGGTGATTGTTGGGTTTAGATATTTTTTATTGTATAATATT
Source organism: Boaedon fuliginosus (assembly GCA_027560395.1). Lineage (NCBI taxonomy): Eukaryota > Metazoa > Chordata > Lepidosauria > Squamata > Lamprophiidae > Boaedon > Boaedon fuliginosus. Next base: position 6,274 of record JANHGC010008510.1, read on the forward strand.
GTATTTTTCATCCCCCTGACCGGGGAAGAGACAGGGTATAAATCTAATAAAATAAATGAAATAGTGTTTACATAATTGTGGGAATATGTAGCAAATCATATCATCCTCTTTTACAGAGCCTCTGAAGAATAGCAAAGAACAAATGGACATGAGTTAAGAGTTATGGTAATAAGAGTGGCAAAATTCAATTATTTCTCCACCCTTACTGTCTCTGGATATTGTTGCTCAACAGCCCACTTTTTTATGAAAGATCAGTCACAAGAGTTTTACTGGTTGCTATAAAAAATATTTTGAACATATATTGGATAATCTAATATAGAGCTGACTGAAGCAGTCTAGTCTTCTGATGACCTTGGGCCAATGTACCCACCACCTCTATATTATATCTATATCCCTCCTAGCTAATGAATGTCACCCACGAAGTGATATGTAGTTTGTTTCTTCTTTAAGAAAGAGAGTGATGGTATGCCCCTTCCTCAAGAAGCTTTGTTGCACCCAATTGTTCTGGATAATTTTAACCCAGTCTGACAACTTTTGCTTTTTGGATAAATTTCTAAGAAAGCATTAAAGGGCTCTGGAGGATATGGATTTTGTTTCAGTCCAGTTTCAGACCACAGCACAATACCAAGACTCCACTGGTCATACTTCTTCTTGATCCCTTGTGCAGCTGGGATAGAAGCAGTGCAACTGTCCTGGCTCTACTTGATTTCACAGCAGGTATTTGATACCAGCAAACATGGTATCCTGCTGAACCATCTTCAATAATTGAGAATGGAGAACATGATGGCTTAGTGGTTCTCATTTATTTGTGGATCAGTTCAGTCAGAGTTAACAGGGGCAGGGGGAGAGAAATTGAGTTTGAGAGACTCCTGTTAAATGGGGTGCCTCAGAGCTTAACTCACTCCTCCTGTTTAATTTCCATATAGTATCAGAGGTTGAGATATCTGTTGGTTTGGGCTCCAGTAACATCAATATGCTGATGATACACAACTATCCATCTTTACTTTGAGCTGGCCAAGTGATGGCCTAATGTCTCGAAGCTGCATCAGTCTAGATTTAGGGAAACAGACTTATGTTCAATCCTGACATGAGTGAGTAACTTGGACTATTCAGATCCCCCAAGTCTGGAGTTGTGGTTCCATCTTTAGACCTGAATGGGACTGTACTTTTTTTCAGCACTCGTGTGCAACCTGAGCAGCAGGTGGCAGGTCTGGCCAAGAAGGCCTTTGCACAAATTCATTTCTTCAGACAGGAGAAAGACACTAGGAAGAGAGGTGGATTCCAGGGGTCAAACTGGTAAAAGCTCTTAGGTTCAACATTCTAATATTTTCAGAATAAGTTACCAAAATTGTTTAATATACGTTGTGATGAAGGGCGAATTCCATTTATACCTTTTTGCTTTTACATTTGTGTAATCTAAAGGGACACGGTGGCTCAGTGGCTTCTCACTGGCTAAGAAGCTGAACCTGTTGATCAAAAAGGTCGACAGTTTGGCGGTTTGAATCCCTAGCGCCACATAACAAGAGTTAGCTCCCATTACTTGTCCCAGCTTCTGTCAACCTAGCAGTTTGAAAGCATGTAAAAATGCCAGTAGAAAAGTACGGACCACCTTTGGTAGGAAGGTAACAGTGTTCCGTGCGCCTTCGGCATTTAGTATGCCAGTCACATGACCACAGAGACATCTTCGGACAGCACTGGTTCTTTGGCTTTGAAATGGATATGAGCACTGCCCCCTGGAATTAGGAATGAGTAGCACGTATGTGCAAGGGGAACCTTTACCTTTACCTAATCTAATTAGTTTTTTTCGATTTGCAATTGCTATTAAAATTAGTTGAATAAAAAGGAAAATTAATGTTATTTCATATACTCTATGCAGGTAGTCCTTGACTTCTGACAATTGAACCCAACATTTCTTTTAATTGAGATATTTGTTAAGTGAGCTTTGCCTCATTTTACAATCTTTCTTGTCACAGTTGCTGAGTGAATCACTACAGTTGTTAAGGTAGTTAACCCAGTTGTAAAGTGAATCTGGCTTCCCCATTGATTTTGGTTGCCAGAAAGTCACAAAAGGGCCCAGGACACTACAACCGTCATAAATATGAGCCAGTGCCCAAACATCTAAATTTTGATCACGTGATCACGCAAAGGTTGTAACTATGAAAAACAGTAAGTGACTTTTTCAGTGCCATTGTAACTCTGAACAATCACTCAATGAACCGTGGTTAAGTTGAAGACTATTTGTACAAGATGCCCAACTCCCAGCAATTCTGGAAAGTTTACAAATGATGTTATTATAATTCAGTTGTAAAATTAAACATTGCATTTTGTTTCAAGATTTTCCTCATTCATTTAGTTAGTACTTATTCAATATTATATGCAGCATAAGAAATTACTGGTTTTGGATAACTGTTTTATTTTTTCCCCTTGTATAAGCTGCCTGTTATCTATATTTGTAAAACATCTATGGAATGTTTAGCAATGTGCTGCAGCAACGAGGGTTGCCTTGACACTGGTGGCATTGGCTAAGCACAGCTTGAAAAAATAGTTTCCACTGCATCCACTAAGTCTGATTAATTTTTCCTTCATCCAAGGATAGTTATACTATTTTTGAAATTTGAAATAGTATAGGAATGACAAACGAATTGTCAATTTGTTTGAACTGTTTCTTCACTGTCACCTGTTGTAGTTTCAATCTGGTTGTTTTCCTTTTATTCTAACAAAGTATATTTAAGATATACAGTACCATAACTTTGTCTTACTTCTTATATCTTCTTCCTGTTTGTTAATAATGTTTCAGAACCATACATTACAGCTTCAATTCATCTTAAGCTTTTCATAATCCAGTTATCTGTCATTTGGGGAGAGAATAAATCAATGGCATCTATTCTCCCTTGTTAAAGAACTAAAAGGAAAGCTATGCAAACTGTCACCTAGGATTCTATCTACATTTCTTCGAACTTCTGCCAATAGATCTGCAAAAGTCTCCACGGCAGTTGCTAAAATAAAGCCTTGCTTGATCAAAACTGCTGCACAGTGAGTTTGCACAAAAGCACAATAACACCACCAGAGCACCTAGGAGAAACAGAAAGAAGCAGAAGGAAATGGGAAGCAATCCAGAAAAAAATCAGAACCTAAGACTAGGAGGTCCTGCTCATCTAAGTAATCAAGAGATTTGTAATAGGACTGTGTTCCCCGAAATAGGCCCTAGGATGCTTAAGACTTTAAGTGTTAACATCATCGCCTTAAATTCTGACAGTAGACAACTGGCAATCAGTGAGATATTTTAGTACAGGCATCGTATCTCTCTGTACCTTGCACCTGTCAACAGCCTAGTTACTGCAACTTTCAGGCAGTGTGTTGCAGTAGTCAAGATGAGAATTAACCAGGATTGTGGATAACTATCACCAAGTCCAAGAAGGACTTGCAAATTCCAATCTGCTCTTTCTGGGCAAATGCAACCACATAAAAACAAAGCTTCATCTCAGTCCTTGAATCCAGCTTCTTCTTAACTATCAGCACCTCCATCTTGTCTGGATGCAATTCCATTTGTTTTCTCTCTTTTATCCCATAATCAAGTTTTAGCAACATTCAAGGATGTTAATTGCTTTCTTGAAATTAAGCCGTGTGAACAAATAGAGCTATATGTATGTGGTGTTTAAGATTTCAGCTTTTCCTTCAGTATATTAAACATATATTTCTAACTGTAGAAATAGCTTACCGGTGATACGCTTCCCGACGGTACTTTTTCAGAGCATGGCCATCCATGTTTGCAGGAAGATCTGCTGCATTTTGTAGCCGGTCACTCCATGAAGTTGTCATTTTTACTGATTGATTGATTTTCTTTAAAAGTTAATAAACTATGGAAAAAAACAAATATAAAGATCTATTTAACATAAATACACATTTCCAAAGTGTTGTCTAATGCTTTCTTTTTAAAGACAAGAGTATTTGGGAATGTCCACAAACACCTGATAAAAATAATTTAAATTATCTAGTTTAGTAAAATGCAAGAAAACCTAGAAATTTGGAATTCATTCTTCAGTGTGTTAGCCTTATGATTTTAAACTAATCACTGTATCTAAAATTATATTTTTCTGGAAACCTATATATAAAAACCATTTATATTGTTCCCATTTATTCTCTTATTTCTTAATTTCATGGTGAATCATAAACCAATCATCAACTCATTACTTCTCTAATTTTATTTACTTTAAATATATGATTGTTTCTTTTTAAATGATGTCAAAGATACAACCTAAAAATAAGGCTGTCCGAACTCTGGCATAGTTTTATAAGTCAGTGGGATAAGTACATAACAGTACAGGCAGGAAGCCAGCTAAAATTCTTAATTATAAGCTACTAAAATCCATGGTAGCTTTCTTAAATTACAAAAATCTATTTTAAGGTTTATGTATCTGTAAATAGCTTCAGATAAATACAGAAATGTGTAAACATGCTGAATTACTTGGGAATGTATTTTTATTACATTGCTCCTGCCATTATCACTATTAAATAACTGATTATTCCTTTTGTAAAATATTTTCAGAGATTTTCTATCATTATCTGCTTAGGTTTAACATTTTTACTGTTAATAAAATGAATGTACCATTGTGTATATATGGAACACACATACAGATTATAACAATGGAATAATATTGTTAAAAACCTCACTTTGTGCCTTATTTTATCAACATTTATTTATGTATTTATTTATTTGGATTTATACCCCGCCTCATTTCCCCGATCAAGAGGAACTTGAGGCGGCTTACAACAACATGAGATTCAGTTCAATCTGCATAGCATTCTGTACAGATCTAAGAGTCAAAGGTTGGGCATAAATGGCTCCAGATTTTGTCTCCTACATTTTAACATTGAGCTATGTAAAATGTTTTTTTTAGCTCACTGGAGAAATGGCAGAGAGCATGTCTGTTTTATGTTTACAATGAAAGCACATCTTAATAGACTAACTAGGGTGAAAGTCTATGCAATACTATGAAAAGTCTGCTGAAATTGGAATTAGAGCATTACATTATTTATGCCAATTTGCATATTTTGTGTAATGGTGCACAAATGAGGCAAATCAGAATAGAAATCTGGTGTGTTACATGCAAAATCCATTATGCCGAGATCCAGTGAACAAGTTAGCAAGTTCACGGTATCTTTTTAGTAAGCATGAATGCAACATTTTGGCCTGACCAATTACTGGAATCAAGTGGCAATAACAAAACATTATTAAATCTTGCCTTTTCTAGTTCTTTTATGAGTTTGCAGAACAAAAAATAGATTTTATACTGTGATAATTTGTAATAATTCAAGCCACACAATTGTAATATTCTTATTAATATTACTATAAGGTACAGTAATTGTAACATTAAATGTATTAAAAAAGTATTCCCTATATTTGTGAGACTTCTCACATTTGTGGATCAACATCTTCCAAACACAAATTAAATCTCCTTCAGAGCAGTGAGCGAATTCCCCTTGACAGGGGAAGAGAGGTGGGGTATAAATCAAATAAATAAAAATGTCTTTGCTTATTTCACAAATAATCTCAAAGATAGAAAATTTTATTTTATCAATTTAATTACTTTTTTCAATACTAATTCAAATGCCAGAAGCTCTAAAATTTTCCAGCCTGCTTCATCACAGCAGGAGGTAACATAAAAAGCAACGGAAAGAGAAAGAAAGAAAAAAAGTTTGATCTGAAATAACCAAGTGAGAGACTTAACCTGTTTACCAGTTGATAACTTATATATTTAATGTATATCCCAATATAAATTACGGCACTGGATTCTTATTCAGTTAATAAAGTTTTGTAACTTTTACCCTCTCATTTAGGAATAATATGACAAATACTCATTTACTGGTGAGATCACAAATATTCTCTATGTGTCACTATATTAAACAGATACAATAATAGAAACTGGTTAAAGAAAAAGGACAAAGCTATGCATCAACCACGTTAGCTGATTGTTCACCTGACATGCTACTCCCCTATAAAAGGTTAAATGGGGTTAGATATACCACCAGCTGTTGTAAGGGGAAGATAATGGTTTTTAATCACATTTGGAAATTTGTCTGAGGATAGGAGTGTTACGTATTTGCCAACTATTGAATTTAAGTTCCAATTCTGGAAACAACAATACTGCAGCTCACATAACAGATGCAATATCAGGAAGGCCTCCTAACTTGGCTAAAGGGCAGTAGGGAATCATGAAAAAAACAGAAGAGCTTTAGACAACAATTTTGAACATAAGAGTAAAATATTAGGTAGAAAATGTGCTATGTTCTAATAAATTACTAAATTCTTCCATATGGAAAACTTCTTGTTTTAAAATCCAGAAGATCCAGAAAAACAAATGTTTTACGAATAGTTATTATTCTTTTAGTAATTCTCTTTCTCTCTCTGTGTACAACCTTCAGAGCAATTGGACTATTTTCAGTTCTTTATAATGGACAATGTAAACTCGGAATGGATTTGTTAATAAAGAACCAGAGTTAGAAATAAGCTTTCCTTTGTGGTGTCTGTAAATAAGGCTTGTTTATCGAAGAAAGTATATTATGTCAAAAGAGAGTACAGAAGTGATAAAGGTAAAGGTTCCCTTCGCACATACGGTATGTGCTAGTCAGTTCCCAACTCAAGGAGCAGTGCTCATCTGTTTCAAAGCCAAAGAGCAAGCACTGTCTGAAGTCGTCTCTGTGGTCATACGGCTGGCATGACTAAATGCCGAAGGCGCACAGAATGCTGTTACCTTCCCACCAAAGGTGGTCCCTATTTTTCTACTTGCATTTTTACCTGATTTTGAACTGCTAAGTTGGCAGAAGCTGGGACAAGTAATGGGAGTTCACTCCGTTACACGGCAATAGGGATTTGAACGGCTGAACTGCTGACCTTTCTGATTGACAAGCTCAGCATCTTAGCCACTGAGCCACTGCGTCTCTATGCTGACATCCTTTGTCTAAGTATATTTATCCATGTAGTATGGCTATATTCTATTCTTCTTATCTTTTCTGCCACATTGTCCTATTGTATCTTATGACTAGATTATTTTGTTGTTTGTATGTCTACTGAAAATTTATGCATCAGAGACAAATTCCTTGTGCCCAATCACTCTTGGTCATTAACATATTCTATTCTATTCTATTCTATCAGTTACCCATGTGCTTCTGAGCACAATTTAAACTGAAAATTTGCCAAAATAACATTAGCTGCTTTTTTGTTTTAACTATCGCAGTTTGCAAATGGAGAGATGAAAAGATCATATAGAAGAGTAAGTGATTTGAGTGATATCCCATGGCCCAGTAAATGTTTGATTAGAGAAAAGCTACATCATTGACCATGAATATTTCACACCGATAGTTACAAAGTGGCATGGGAAGTAACCATAGTGAAATTCTTCCAATGCTGCAGCATTTGATGCTATTATCCACTTAGCTACATAATACCTGGAGAAAGGAAAGTACAAAATTTCCATTACCTGTTATTCAGCATTACTTGGGCTTCAGCTATTGAATATTGATGCTTAATATTAAATTAATCATTCTTTTTTCTTTTAAAATATTAGATATCTCTGCCATAATATTCCCAGATCACTTCTTCCAGTTTCTTTTTCCTTTCTCCCTTTATTATTTAATGTTTTCCTAATTATTAATGTGTTTGTGTACATGTGGGTGTGAACACAGATAGAGAGATATGATGCATTTTCCTTGAAATGAGGAACTATTCAAAAACTACATCCTCAAGAGCCAATTTACTGAGGCTTTGGTTTTAGCAAATCAGTTTCTTATATAAAGCTGTCTGACACTGACATTAATTCAGAGCATTCATGGGTGTATGGTTTTGTGAAAACTTAAGGTTTGAGGCCACTGAGGAAGTATTCAAGATGCCTTTGGGCCACTCATTGTTAAGGCACTTTTGCCATTTTGAAACCTCCATTCATCTCCTTCCAACCACATTTTCCTACCATCGTCAGACAAGAGGCAGAAGACAATATTTTACCCGAAGACAATATTTTAGTCATGGATTCTTGCAATTTGACTCTCAGTGTTTTGACTCTGAGTGTTTTGGGGACTATATTGCGTTGTTTCATTCATTTTAAGCAAATTTATCTTTTGTAACAGCATTTAGTCCTGAACCATTTTTTTCTAGAATATGTAATTTCTTAGGTCCTGTAATTGCAGATTACTGTCCTTGCAATACATACTAGTTTTAGCAACTTTGTTTTTGTTTAGCCTATATTAGTGCCATGGCACACAAAGGTTCCAAAGAAACATATTTTGTACTTGAAAACAGAAGCACTTTTTGCTCTCTGTTTATATCTCTTAGCTGGTTGCTTTCTTGCAGACGTTTCATGATCCAACTAGGTCACATCATCAGTGCTAGAAAGGAATGGGGCTTGTGTGGAGGAGAGAGGAGGGTGGAAGGGGAGGAGGACAGTAACAGAATAACAGAGTTGGGGAAGGGACTGTTAGAAGAAATATCTTTCTGGGTTCAGTTCCAAGTGGGGAAAAACACTCTGGAAGCATGGAGGCTGTTTGGAA
>JANHGC010008511.1:0-11015 GCA_027560395.1 Boaedon fuliginosus
GCGGGGGGGGGGGGATAAATTCATTTTACCCCCAGAACACTAGCCTGTGAAATAGTTTAAGCTGAGAAGCAGTCTATGTTACCATAATCGTAGTGGACTTGAATTTGGTTTTTCTAGGCCTAATGTAATCAGGGCTAATAATTACTGAATTACACTATATTTTGTCATGCAAAGAAAATTATTAATTGTTCTTATTTGCACACAACTTCAAAATAGTGATAATTTATCTTGAGGATGAAGTTAGGACTCTTCTGTCTGTTCTGGCTTTGGGGAATATAGTTTTGGCAGAAGGATGCATTTCTTCCACTGAGGTGGTTGGTGCAGTAACACAAGAAGATACCACCATTGCTCTGCTCCCAGCCCCTGGTTTTTTATTTTGTTTTAATCTTTTCTAATTTTAATCTGTTTTTATATTTATATCTGTATTTTTATTACATGGTAAGTTTTTCAGAGTTGCCTCAAACTGCAAGATGGGCAGAATATAAATCCAATAACTAATAATTTAACTACTGATTTAGATAATTTAGACTACTTATGTGTTTGTGGAGCCATCCTTGAAAAAAATTTAAACATCAACTATAACTCCACAATGCTGTTACAAAATCAAGACTAAAACATTAAAAGTCACATGTGCATAATAAAAATAAGTAAAAATCTAACACAACATAAGTGAGATTTAGTTAAAACTAACATAAAGGCCAAATGACCCCTGGAAAATGCTTCTTTAATTTTCAAAATGACTATAGGTAATGGTTCGGTTATGATAGCAATCAGGACTGGAATTTCCATCACTATGCAATGTGGTTGTAAAGCATGACATATCACACGACCACATTGCACAGCAACAGCAATCCAAGAAGAACTGCAATGTGACTGCAATGTGGGAAAAGGCAGGAACCCCAGGCAAGCAGGTTGATGGGTGAGAGCTATAGGTTAGAGCCACAGAAGGGCTGGTGGGTGCTACAGGCAGGCGCTACAGAGCATGAATGGGTAAATGGGTTGGTTGTTGTCCCAAGAAAGCAACTATTGCAAGTAGATGCCATGGCCAGGAACTAAGAAGCATAAGGAAGCAAAAAAGTAATGGGACCCCCTTACGTCTTGCCAACTTCCCACTGATTTTCCTTGTGTAGCAGATGACAGTCATGTTCCCAAGGGACACTGCAGCCATTGGAATTGCAAGCCAGTTGCAAAGCGCCTGAATAGTGGTCATGTTACAAGTGTACATTGCAAAAGCTGCAATTTTACAAACTAATCACAAGTCTCCTTCATTCAGTGCTGTCATAAACATTTGAACAGTCACTGAACGAGTGATCATAATCTAATGACTACCTGTATAGAGTAGGAGTTGTCCTTTCCTTTAGCAGGAGAGTCTTCAATAAAAGGAGGCCACCAAGGAGAAGGTCTATCACCTGGCCCATATCCCATGAACTTCGTTTGTAGAGGAACCTAAAACAGGCCTTACCTAAATGAACGGAGCAAGACGGGCAGAATTGATTTTGACAGGGCCTTGCCTGAACTATTTTAGTTCAGTGCTGCATTCTAAAGAGCTTTAAGTCTGATAACCAGCATTCTTAACTAATCCAAGGATCGTATTAATAACCAGCACATCAATTTCAAGAGATGTTCTTGCGTGACAGAGTTGTCAGATACTTGGCTACCATGACTTACTTCATAGTTTACATGGCTACTCATTAGATCCAGTTTTCATAATTGCTGTCTAATTGAAACTCTAGTCCATGTTTCTTTAGAGGACAGATATGTTAAAACTAGCATGATTTATTAGCCAGAACTGTTTCATGTGTAGAGTGTTGGTTGCATAATACCACAACATCCATTTTAACTTGCTTAAGTAAATGATCTAAGATCAGTTTCTATAGATAGTGCTGTATGAAAAATCAAAATGTATGAGTAATTGAATGCTTATGTAAGTTAGCACTTTCTTCATTGTGAAGAATGTTTGGCTCAATGAAAGTTTAAAAGCAAAACAATTATAAATACAAAGGGGAAATAAATAGTGGTTTTAAGGCTGTTCTCTTTGTAGATACTGTGTACTGTACTAGGAGAGGTAATACAATTTTCTATCTTAAGAAAGCTCTTAAGAAAGCTCTTTTTTCCACTTATTTTAGAATGCACAGAGGTTGTTAGCCTTTTAACAATGCCTAGATGAGAGATCAACATATAAAACTGTAAGAACTAATACAGCCTTAGGACATACATATATAAAATCAGTTAAGGGGCTTTGTTTTGTTCTATTCCTTCTGATATTTCATAGGATTTGTATTTTTGTACCTCATTAGCTATAAAAAAAATTGCTTCTTGACACCAGTAGGAACAATCTTCATACACTTCATCACTGTAGCAATATTAAATGGAGCATTGACAAAATGAATATTGGCATTTGTTTCGTTTACTCTTCTTGTGGGGTTTATAATTAACATCTAGCTTTTACTTCAAATTGATATTTTTATCTCTCTCCCTTTCTCTTGGTAGTACCTATTCTCTTTAAATAAATTCCTGAAATATACTAACATTTATATGTGATATAAAGATCATTGCTTCTTATGTCTAAAATCATGGACATTTTAGAACTAGAGAGAAAATAAGAAAAGTATTAGATAGCTATTTCATCAGTGCCAGTAATATACTTCTTCATATCTATGTTCCGTTATTAGCAAAGCTAACTGTGTTTCTCTGTTTCTCTCACAGGTAAGATTTTAGTATGCCAGCCGGATTCTTCCGGGTGTGCTTGGTGGTAATAACAGCTATTATCAACCATCCACTTCTCTTCCCAAAGGAAAATGTTACTGTTTTTGAAAACACAGAAGAAATCATTGAAAAGATGAAAGAGCGTGAGGAGAACCTGAGGCTAGAGCAGCTGAAACTGGAGCAGGAATTAGCAGCACAAGAGGTTTCAGTGGATTCTGGACCAGAAAAACAGTATGATCATGATTCACTTTCTTGTAATTTCTGGACTGCTTTGTCCATGATAGTCTTCCTTCTGATTGAATTCTGGAGACAGGATTACCAGGAAGGAAACTGGCAATATTATACCAAAGAAGATGATGAAATTAATGTCCTGGGAAGAACATTCAAGGGTTTTATTCTACCAGACAAAGTCACTTTGGACAGTTTTTATGAAAGATGTCTCCAGAATGTGACAAGTGATATTGCTAGGAACCGAGAGCTTGTGGAAGGCTTTGCAGATGACTTACTAGAAGCTTTGAGAAGCGTGTGTAACAGAGATACTGACATGGAAGTGGAAGAGTCTATAGGAGTTGGGAGCATGTATGAAAACTGGAGAACAAACAAGCCTTTCACTTGTGATTTCATTGTCCCCTTTAATCCCCCAGAGCCATACTGTTTTCAGTTTGAGACCTGGTGTTCAGGAGAGTCTATTCTACCAGACAAAGGAAGTTATGGTATGATAAAGATCGTCCGGGCAGATGAGAACTCATCAAGTTGTATCTGTGATAAAACTAAATTGGGGGAAGATTTACTTTGTCTGCTTCATAGCAAAGTGAACCAAACTAGGCAGAGTAACCATATGGAAGATCTCCTTTGCTTCAAAGACACTCAGTATCTTGATTCTGACCAAGTTATGACGTGGTTCCAGATGGCACTTACCAAGGGATGGAATAAAATTGCACACAAATATGAATTCAGTCTTATTTTCAATCACCTGGATACTCCAGGTGCTCTGAAAATCAAGTTCAGGTCTGGAAAAACCATTACATTCAATCTGAGGCCTGTGGTACAATACGCAGATTCTGATGTATATTTTATCTCTCATTTTCCATTCAACAGCTTGGCACAGAGCTTCACTACCAATACTCACTGGTTTCTCACCTTTACTGTGTATGAGAAGAGATATATCCAGTTTATTTCCAAAACTTTGCCTGCTAATCCTTGCCACCTCAGTTGCCTCCAGATTTTGTCTTTCCTTCATGGAAAGCAGTGCAGTCTGACAGAACCGAGTAGCCTGACAAACTACCATTTCAAAACAGTAATGCTGCATTTGCTACAAATCCATCCTAGTTCAGCGTGGACCTCTGACTGTCTGGAGGCCAGGCTGCACGATGTACTCAACTTTTTGGAGAAAAGCTTGCAAGAAAAAAAGCTTTACCACTTTTTCATTGGAAATAGAAATCTGCCACAGGACCTGGGTGTTCCAGTAGAGTTTCAAAAGGCAGAACCACTGAACCTTTTCCGGCCCTTTGTACTGCAGCGAAGCACTTACAGAAAAGCTATGGACATGTTCCATGAGATGCTTAAGAATACATCAGCTTTAATTAATGAATATTCCATGCATGTTCCAAATGGACAGGCAACTCCACTAAATAAAGAACTTCTCTGACACCTTCTTTGACAGCTACCATATATCCAAATCTCCCCATGGGAGAAGACATACATGTTGTAGAATTTACAGATATCTGTATAACAAATACCATTCTTATTTTCTCTCCAATGATCTTGGCTGATATTTATGCAACCTTCAACATTTTTACCACTCTGTATTTCTTTGTTGTAATGAGTTTAAGCAGGGGAAAACATTTTTAATTTATTATATTAAATTTTTAGGAATATAGTGGTATCTGTGTTGAGTGTTTTATTATTGCTGCTGTGGCAAAGTACCTTAGCCAGACTGAAAAAGAATGCCTTATTTACAAGGTCTAACATTTAATGAGAGAAAGATGAGGTACAATTAAGTAATAGGTCTTCAGTTTTGTTCCCATTAGCATAAAACTTTGCTACCAAGATTTTTTAAATGTAATTTTAATTTAGTTTTGATATATGTAGCAAAAGATGGCTCCTTATAACTATGCATTTGACAGTACAATTCCAAATTATCCCTTTAGAAGCAGATCCTACTAAATTTGGAACAGCTTACTTCTAAAGGATCTCAACTTAACTAGGCTTGACATATTTGCAGTCAGAAATTCTTCAGCAGACCCAATTTTCCCTATCTTCACTGAAATGATTCACCTCTTTAAATCAGCAGGAATAATACCCTAATCTAGTAATAACATAAAACCAGGCTCAGGGTAACCTTTCTACATTTCAGCAAATATTATTTCTTCCATGACCTATTCTTCAATCCAAATACTCTTAAATGTTTTCTCTGATTGCTTTAATTTTCCTCAAAAATACAGTTTGAAAGAACAAAAGCAAACAAATAATTCCCAGATATAGTTGGATTTAAAAACTGGCCAAAATCATTTGGAGCCATGTAGTTGAGTTTACAGTGCCATATACAAACTAGGCATTTGTTTTGTCAAAACTGGAAATTCTAGCAACAGGTTGTGATCTTGTAACTGAAAGAGGACCAAAAGATGCCTTATGTTTGAGCTTTGCCAGGATTATTATCAGCCAAAACCTTTTAATAGAGCTTGTTCACTTGGAAGATGGGACTTGCTCTTTGACTTTCTGCTTTCTGGACTTCATTCCCTTCTATTTCTGAGATAAGAGGCTTGCTTTGCCACTCTGTTCCAGTGGGAATTACTAATTTTCAGAGGGGAAAAAAGTTTTCTATAATAATGGCCAAATTACTATTTTTGTGCAGCAAACCTCAATGAATAGTCTGAAGTGAAGACTGCTTAAAAAACAAATCTACATAAGATTGGATTTAGAAATACTGTAGGCAAAAATCACTCACCTGTATACAAGCTATTATCGTGTGTGTATATGTAAAACTAAAAGTGTGTAAATATGATTTATCTTCCTGCATCCTTTTCCCATTAGGTGAGTTGAGCTGAGAGAGATTGACTGGCCCAAAGTCACTCAGACACCTTTCATGCCTGAAGGAGGCCTAAAACTCGTCATCTGGTTTCTAACTAGCACCTTCACTACTACAGCACCTACCCTCCTCCATCATATGCATTTATTAATACTTTTTGTGGCCATTAGTGATTTCCAGAAGCTATAAAAAACACAGAAAGCTGTTGATTACATTCTGACACACCACAAACAAATCTTAAACCAGTGGTTTTTAAAAACCGGTGTTTTTTAGCTGTACCTACACATAATTCTGAATGTAGAATGAATTCTTTTTGCAATGACATGAATCATTCCTGAACTGTGCAGCAGATCAGACTCAATAGCTTAAATTATCTTTTCAAACCAAATTCTACAGCAGCTACATGGATAGGGCAATTCTGTATTTGCATATTCATTATCAAATATTTAGAAATTCCATCTTCCATTCAGTGCTTTTCTTTACTAACAGAAGTAGTTAACTTATTACTGATCTGATTTAACAGTGTTTAAATAGGACTAAATAATGGTGCTATATATAAACTTTTCATGCAGTCTTGGAATACAATTAATCTTTGCTTGAACGGACCTTGATGGGTCAAAACACTGTTGCTATTTGCATAACTTCATTAAACGAATAAGTTTATATTTGTATGATGTCATAATGCCAATGACAAATTTTTACTAAAATACTGTAGTGGGTTTTCAGGAATAACTAACATCTGTCACTGGTCAATGTGTTAGTTTTAATAGTATGATGGACATTTGTGGCCACATGTTTTTACAAATGTGTGAAGAAGATACTGAAAAGGGTCTCCAAGTGATGACATTATTGGAGACCTGTTAGAAAAGATTCCTAGTGGCTTGGGGGGGGGAAAGGCAAATGGAGAACTTTATAAAGGAACAGAAAATTATGCAACCTGTGTCCTATAACACGAATAGATTCTGGAGAACATTTAATATGACTCATTTAAGCTTTGAAATTTTCTGTCACAAGTTACATTGATAACAACTATGGAAATATCTAGCAATAAAAAAATGAATTCCTGTTCTGATCAGTAGATTCTACTGGAAACAGCTTCCTAATGTATATTGGATCTGTTCACCCATCATATATATCTGATCCATCCACCCCCATATAAATGGCTGCTCTTTCATTGTAAAATGGGCATGGCTGTTGGTTGAGGCTTTTGTTTAGATTGAGGATGAAAGTTGAACAAGTCCAGTGTCCAGCAGAAAATAGGATGGCAATTTCATCAAATAGATATACAGTACACATAGCGTGGCCCATCAACTGCCAGCAGAGCTACCTGCAAAATCAGACGCGGAGGAGGTGGAGGGAGAGCCTGGGCCAGCTTCGGAGCCTTTGGAAGGCTCTGATAAGAAAACGGCATCAGAGACAGCCAGAGTCTTCCACTCTCCCCCAGGTAGAGAGGCAGCTGTCTTCAGGGACTGAGCTGAGTGAGGGGGGAGGAACCGATGGGGCCTATCCCAGATGTGCGGATGCAGAAAGTGGAAAAGACAGGAGAGCAAAGAAAAACAGTAAGCCGGCTGTCAGGGAGAGGCAGGTGCAGACAATAGCCAGCCCCTCGCTGCCTGGAAAATAAATAAGGGTTTGGGAGTGGCTGGTTGTCGCAGACAACCGTTGGTTTCTAGTATACAGCAAGCAATTTGGATTTCTTGGCTAAACCCAGGTTAGTTGGGACTAATTACATTTGTTTATGCATGTGAATAAAAGACTGTTACTGCCCTGTTATAAAAAAAAGGGTTGTTTTAGTCGTGAGTAAATGTCTTCTCACTACTTGTGAAGGCTGGGTCAGAACACATAGTCGTGTAGACTTATGATCGGTCATTTAACCACCATAACCACCAAATTATGGTGGCCTTGGAAATATGCTTTATGACCCATAAACACTTTCAGCCATCATAAAATGTTGTGTCCCCCCCCCCACTCTGTAATCTGACTGCATTTTAGACACTTGGCAGGTGGCTCCTATTTACAACTGGTTGCCAAACACTGCATGATCAAGTGATTGCCATTTGCAATATTTGCTAGCTTTCTCAGAAAGCAGGGAAGCCGGCAAGGAAGTTTGCAAGTAGAGGGAATACAGGGGAGCTCTAATCCTTCTGAAGGCTACAGAAACAGAGCGCAAAACCTGAAAATTTCAGCATGGTTTCTGCAGCCCGCTGAAGGATTTTTCCTCCATGCACGGAGAACTGAAATTTCAACATGGAGCAAGCAGCAATTTCATCCTGTCCTCTCAGCGATCCAAGAGATTGTTCAACGAACAAAATTGGGAGTGTCAGGATTGTGGTTGAGCAAAGCAGTCAGGCGAGCATCTCATTTTAACTTGATAAAAGGAGGTTTGGACATAGAACATAAATTTTTAAAAAGGTAATTCTATAATGCAATCCAAGAACAGGAAAAATTGTTAAAAACTTTGTGTCTACATTTAAAAAAACATGACTCTGGAAAACTGGGCTTTGCTAAAAAAAAAAAAAAAAAACCCTGAAAAATCCTTTGCCATCAATGGCATCAGAATGTTCATTTTCTGACAGCATTCTATTTGCAGGGAATTTCTGCACTTCAAAATGTTTCTTCTATTCATGTCAACAATATGCTATATAGCTGCTTCCTTGTAAAATACAGGCTCCTGTTAATAGGTCTATTAAATAGCACTCTGACTCCAGTTATTTTAAGTAATTACATGGTGAAAGTGGAAAATACCTGTCATCTTTCCCTGTCAGCACTATTTCTAGTTTTGTCACAGTCTTGTAACAAGTCTCTCAGGAGAAACAAAATATGTTGTTAAAAATCCACCACGTTCCTTTAGGGTATCATTGAACATCTGTGAAAAGCTTTATTAAAGTTTTAGTAAGAAATACAATTTTTAAAACTTTGCCTGTTTCAAAAGTTACCCTAAGAAAGCAAAGCTGAATTCATAGAAAATAATAGAAAAGTGGTTCAAGAAGTGTGTATACACTGGCTCAAGATAATGAGTATTCCTTTTTCATTCATTTTAAACCATAAACATGGTCTATACACATACAATAAGCCTAAAACAAAAACAAACAGTAAAGGTAAAGGTTCCCACACACATGTGTGCTAGTTGTTTCCGTCTCTAGGGGTGGTGCTCATCTCCGTTTCTAAGCCGAAGAGCCAGTGCTGTCCAAAGACATCTCTGTGGTCATGTGGTCAGCATGACTAAATGCCAAAGGTGCATGGAACGCTGTTACCTTCCCACCAAAGGTGGAGCCTATTTTTCTACTTGCATTTTTACATACTAGATTGGCAGAATTGATGTAATAGAAACACTATTGAATATTATTTTGCATTTAATGATTTGTTTAAAAATGAGACAGAATGATTTACTCAGTATAATGTGGTATAAGATGTTATTTTCTGTCTTTTCTTCCTTTTTTTGTACATTAAAGCATTTAAGAAAAAAGAGTAAAAGTAGGTGTAACTGAAAAAAA
The DNA here is from genome assembly GCA_027560395.1 of Boaedon fuliginosus. Taxonomy (NCBI): domain Eukaryota; kingdom Metazoa; phylum Chordata; class Lepidosauria; order Squamata; family Lamprophiidae; genus Boaedon; species Boaedon fuliginosus. The sequence continues at coordinate 9,229 of JANHGC010008511.1, forward strand.
TCTCCAAACAGCTTACCTTAGACTAGTGTGTGAATTTTCTCAACTCCAAGTATAATTATAAACCTAGATTATAACCAAAATGTTTTATTGTTCCCCAATTTTTTCTTAAATATTCTTGCGACTGGAGACAGCGATTTTATATTCATGTATGAACATCCTTCTAGCCTCTGAATTAAAGGTCAGCCAAGTAATTTTATGGAAGCATGGCAATGATTGCGTGTTTACTACTCTTTCATTATGACATGGTGATTAAGAGCAAACAATCAGCTTTTAGAAGCCCCAAGGTTGCACAGATTTCCTTCAGAGTAGAATTGAAAAGAGAGGAATTAACCCTTAACATTCTTATTTCATATCAAACCCTTTAGTTCAAAGCCTAGCGGTTTTTAAGTGTTCATTGTTTATTTCAATGGAATGGATGTTCATTTTGTCAGTGTACAGTTTTAAATATTAAAAACTTAATCAAAGCACCTGAAGGCCAGACAAGAAATAATGGATGAAACTGAACAAGGAGAGGTTCAACCTGGAAATAAGGAGAAATTTTCCTACAGTGAGAGCAGTGAAACAGCTTGCCTTTGGAAGTTGTGGGAGCTTCATCACTGGAGGCTTTCAAGAAGTGATTGGACTCCTGCTTGGGGTTGGATTAGATGACCTACAAGGTCCCTTCCAACTCTGTTAATTTGTTAAACTCTTAATAAGAATGCTTGGTTGCTTAAGCCAAGGGTCTTCAAACTTGACAGGTTTAAGACTTGTGGACTTCAGCTCCCAGAATTCCTGAGGTAATATGACTGGAGGAGGAAGTCCACAGGTCTTAAAGCTGTCAAGTTTGAAGACCCCTGGTTTAAGCCAATGGGATACCATTGATTTCATCTCCAGTACCCCTTATGTTTAATGCTATTGCCAGCCTTCCTGAACACAGCATCTCCAAGGTGTGTTAACCACAACCCCCACAACCCCAACAAGCAAAGCTGTTCCTTGCTTTTAGTGAGAGTTATGGCCATTGGAATGAAGCACTAATGAAAAAGGCTGGTGATGGCTGTTCAAGCTTACCAGAGAAGTGAGGCCAGATTTGCTTGAGAAATCTGTCTTTGAACTTTAAATGCAGGGAGGTTGGATCCTTTATACATATATATGGGAAAGAGAAAGAGGTAAGTTTACATAATATGTAAAAATAAACCAAGCAAACCAACAACATCGTATTGCCAATTATCAAACAAACCGAAGCCTGTGAAAGTGTGAAAAGCGTGCTTTCTGTATTTCCTAGAAATTGTTTCTGCAGATTCCTGGATTAAGTATTTAAAAGACCTAATCTAATATTCTCTTCCAGCATTTTGCAGTCAATGTTTATGAGTTTGTACTGAATGTTGATATTATGTATAAATATATTCTAATTTTATCTGAAAAGCATAAAAACAAAACTACATGGATAGAAAATATAAAACGAATGGGGATACTTCGGAGTACTAATAGTGTTCATGATGTGGCTAGATTAAAGCCTTTGGATTATCTAGTTGTCTGTGTTGCCATACAGAAATCCAAAGCTACAAAAACAGCATTACAGTGGGAACATGGCATGTAAAAAGAATGAACGTGGGAAAGCACAACAGTGAAAGATAAAATGCAGTCATTACAAGTTGACATCTCAAACATCAATAATCTCAGATAGACTGCAATTGGACTCTTTTAGTCAGCAGCTTATACTATCTATTACTCAGAAAAAAGAAAAAGAAAGAAAGAAAGAAAGAAAGAAAGAAAGAAAGAAAGAAAGAAAGAAAGAAAGAAAGAAAGAA
>JANHGC010008511.1:17348-32829 GCA_027560395.1 Boaedon fuliginosus
CAATGGTCTTAGGCAACCCCTGTGAAAGGGTCATTCGACCCCCAAAGGGGTCCCGACCCCCAGGTTGAGAACCACTGACCTAGGAAGCAAAAAAAATGAGCGAAAATGTCCTGTTTTTGGTTAAAAACGGCTTGTTTTTACCTCAAAGTGACCCGCTTTCGCCCCCTTTTTTGCCTCCAGGGGCATCTGCATGCCCTGCTGTTCACTCCCCCCACACCCAGAGGCAAAAAACCGGACGAAAATGGCCGTTTCTGTCCAAAAAATGAGCCATTTTTGGCCTCTAGAATGCTTCGGGGGGGGTGAGTTCCCAGGGCATGCAGATGCCCTAGGAGGCAAAAAACGGGCCCATTTTTCACCTCCCTACCTCCAGAAGATAGACACAGAGAGAGAGACAGACACAGGGAGAGAGAGAAAGAGAGAGAGGCACAAATGAGAACATGAATGAAAGCAAATGAATCACCAAAAATTTTTTTTCTTGTTTTGGTCCCCAAAAATAAATGTGCATCTTATACTCCGGTGCATGTTATACTTGGAAAAATAAAGTAAGTCTATGCCTGAAATATTTCATCATCTAAAACAGCTTTGCTGGCTGAGGAATTATGGGAATTGAAGTCCACAAGTCTTAAAGTTGCCAAGTTTGGACACCTCTGATCTAAAACTAATAATCTACTCATACAATCAGTCCTGAGAAGATGACCTCCAATCATCACAAGACAAGAAATCCTGATCAAGAAAACATATTATATAATCAGAGCAACAGAAAAAAAACACTTGCCAGGATTTTAAAAGTAAACAACTACCATTCTCCCTTTAAATTATCCATTACTTTCTCTATTATATTTTTAAACCAGTTGTCAAATGAAATCTTTCTGGAGCAGGAATCCTCTATTGAATAGAGGAACAAATTTGACATTGAAAATGTTCTATAGCATTAAGAGAAGGAAAATAAGTGTCTTTAAATACAATTTTTGTAAGCCCAAATATCTACCAACCCTCTGCTAATTTTCAACCAAACAGGTGTTGGTATTTTTACATTAAGCCCCAATGAATATGCAAGGCAAAGTATCTGCTCATACTTGATTCCTTTGGCTTTTAGGACGAGTACGGTTCTTTGCGCAAAAGGGCAATGACGCATACTGTAAACCCGGATGGTTCCTTCGGGCACTGGCCCTGGAGCAGGGGTTCCTGAAAGACAATCTCCAGTCAGAATTAAAAAAAACCACATTCTATCCTGCAAACAATAAGCCACGCAAAAATAGGGCATGAAGAAGTATAATACAAGTAAGTCCTCAACTTATACCAGTTCATTTAGTGACTTTCAAGGTTACAATGGCAGTGAACAAAAGGGCTTATGACCATTTCTCCATATTTATGACATACTGCAGTATCTCCATGGCCATGTGATCAAAATTCAGAAGCTAGGCAACGGATTCATATTTATGATGGTTGCTGTGTCCCAGGGTCTGTGATTACCTTTTGTAACCTTCTGACAAAGTCAATGGGGAAGCCAGACTCACATAAAAACTGTGCTACTAGTTTAACTGCAGTGATTCACTTAACAACTGTGGCAAGAAAGGTTGTAAAACAGGGCAAAATTCACTTAACAAATGTCTCACTTAGGAACAGAAATTTTGGACTCAATTGTAGTCATAAAAGAAAAATGGTAGGGAATAAAACTCTCAAAGCAAGTATCTAGTAATTATTGTTACTTATTCCAATAGTTTATTTTACAAGTCTGCCTTTGTGCAATATGCTCAGCGTGTGTACTCTGTTTATGTTTCAGTGTATTGTACAAATTCACCCAGTTTGTTTAGCCTATAGTTCAGTCTGTTGCAGAAATCCAAATAAATTCAATAAATCAAGATTAAAATTACTCAAACTTCATGTGTTTTATGAATACAAATATTTACATTTGAGTCAGAATAGAAAGGAATGAGTACCAAGAATACAAAACATCCTTTTGTTAGAAGTAATTCTTATTGGCCAAATTATAAGCAATTTTATGCATTCAAGTTTAATGTCTGTTAACATGCATACAGTAAATATACTAAGGCAAGGCTGCATATCAGAAGCATACATTCCACCAAAAGTGATATCAGAAGTGTACACGCCTTCAACACATATTAGGCTACACAATTGTAGATATGTAGCTTATCTGATTATAGTGAAACCCATTCATTGCCTTTGGCCACACAAGACCAGCGATTGGGGGTACCATCCTTAACAACATGTAATACCCCCAATTCCCCAAAATTCCATGGCATGTCGTCCCCCTACTCTTAAAAAATGGGCTGCGTGAAAGCCAGCCTACAACCTAGAAAGAAGGGTTGCCTTAAACCAGTTGGAGATTCTAGTCTGGGTGGGGGACAACCTCGTAGAAGTGATAATTCCAAAGCTAACGCTAACCCCCAACCCCCAACTAGACTTTCGCACTGCCCTCCCACCCCCAACTATACTAGCACTAGTTGGATTAGATGAAAGTGCTTCTCCTTGTTCACCTTTTCCCAAGCTTCTAGCGGCTTCCCCGGACATCTTGCTTCGGACCACCAGCAAACGGAACCAGCTGTGTACGTTGTAATTTTCCCTTAAGATGCCTCCTTTTCTCTCCACCGGCCCCTCGATACAGTTTGGCCCCTCCTTCTTCGTTAGTGGGCAATTCTCCCTCCGTTGGGTGCTGAAGAGTTTCGAGTTGAGTGATTGACACGTAGTAAACAACTTTGAAGGGCTGAGCGAATTTATATCCTTACTACGACGGTAAACACTTCCGCGTAGCAAACTCTGAGACATAGTTACTGTAAATAACTGTAAGGCTGCACGCGTATAAACGCAGTTCGGAAGAGTATAAATTCCATCTACAGTGCTATATAAATGTAGGTTTGAAAATCAGATACAAGAAAGGAAAAGTATAAGAATAGTGTGGCAAATTGATTCTACTCCACGTCCTCTACCCGTGTTTATATTCGCTTTGTCTCTGGTCGGACGTCAGCGTGTCATTTTCATAGAGAATTTAAAACGTTCCACATCAGGCTAAATGATAGTATAAGTCATGTCATGTAAATCCTAGTAACATAGGACTCATACTAAGTCCTGTGATTCAACTTAATGTGTAAATCAGGCAACCTGCCTGAGAACGCAGCCAATACAGAAAGGTAAATGCAACTATCCTCAGCCGCTATGTCGTATATTCTAGCGTATTTTTATTATTTATGCAGTTGGATCATTTTTGTTGTTGTGGTTGGGTGTTTTTGAACTTTGGTAAAGTGCCAAAATCTCAGGATTGGGGTGGTATATTAACATTTGTGTAAATAAATAAGGAAAACTTTCGTCTCATGCATGCCATTTCAATTTAAAATAATGCTTACTGGCTGTAAGAAATGGAAAATAACACCCGCCCTTCTCAAGATATCTTTTATATTGTAAAATGCTGGTTATAATTGATGTGCCTCTTAAAGTAATATGCACAGTATATTTTAAAACTATATAGCAAATCTATAAAAATATACCAATAAGACAACTATCTGAGAGGAAGATTATAAAAGTAGACAAACCTGTTGGGTCATTGTTCCAGAGATATACTACCTTATCAGATTCCTCAATGCCTTCAACAATGGCAGAACTCCTAATGTACTGAAAACGTTAAAAATTCAGGGAGATATTTAGACATGTATCTGCCTTGAACATAGTCCTTGTTTAACTGTATAGCACAGCCAAACCTCAGCAGTTCACAACAGGAACTGCTTTATGACATTTTGTATTATGTCAGAAAATGCTTTATGATAATTTTTATGTAATAGCATTTTTAATAAAATTTGTCAATTTTCAATTCCATGGGAATCGTGGATTTCAGATTTTGAACACATTCTGTAATTTACCCCATTTGAAGTACTTTGAAGCATGGTTATACCCAGTTAAAGGTTACAGACATGAGAGTTTTATTAGTAGATGAATGCTTTTTTTTAGAAACATCACTTTCTTTCACTACATTGAAAATTATTGTAGAAAGTTCTCTTTCATCAGTAGAAAATAACCTGATGTCCAATATCTATTTATCTAGGTCAGGGGTGTCAAACTCGCGTCATCATGTGACATTGCAATTTTTTCCCTTCACTGAAACCAGGCGTGGGCATGGCCAGAGCATGATGCATGACGCATCCGGACTGCGGGCGAGTTTGACACCCCTAATCTAGATAGCTAAATAGCTATTCCAAAACTGCAGTTTGTCTCTCAGTAATTTTGAAATGTTTTCCTCTCATTTCTGGTTTGCAAAGGAATTCAAATTTGGTTCTAAATTGTAGATCAGTGAATTTTCACAGTATTGCACATTATTGCCACATAGAGTTTTGAAATAAGTTTATCATCAAAAAGATGTTTCCCCTATTCCCACTCATAGTGACTAAAATTGTCAGCACTTTAACAATTTAAACTTGCAACCAGTTTTAAATCCCAGTTTTAGAAAATATTAATGATAAAAGAAAACATGTAGATTGTATGGAATTTCCAGATCATTCAGCAGGCCTGTTAGGACTTTAAAACCTGGAATTACAGGTTGGAAAATACTGTGTTACTACAAAAAATGGTTTAGAAAACTTGCTAGGAAACTTCCTAGGTTGCCTAATTCTGTACCTCTATTACTGAAGATTAGTGCAAATATTGGTAATTTCCACTTTTATATGTATTTTTATTATTTATTGGTTTATTTAATTTATTCTATTTCTATAGCCACCTATCTCAATCAATGACACTGGCAGGTTACAGTTTATTATATTGTGTATATATACCTGGCATTGTATATGGGCTAGATCCTCCTAAATCCAGATAGGAGATCTCATAGAAAGTCATGGAGAATGAGAAAGCTAACACATCCTATGGAACTTTCACATCCAGATAAACAGGGAGTTACTGGCTAATCAACCAGATGTTGTGGTAGTAGACAGAAGAGTGGTGGTGAGTAGATGTAGCAGTGCCAAGGGACAGCAATATCAGAAAAGAGTATGAGAAACTGGAGAAATGCCAGAGCCGGAAGGAGCAACTGGAGAGGATGTGGCAAGTAAAGGCCAAAGTAGTTCCAGTGGTAATAGGAGCACTCAGGGCTGTGACTCCTAAGCTGGGAGAGTTGCTCCAATAGATCCTAGGAAGAACACCAGAGCTTTCTGTCCGAAAGAGTCAGTTTGGTGTTTAAGGCACCGGGAATGGAAAGTGGGAGACCATGAGTTCTTAAGTCATGAAAACCAGGTCAGTCACACTCTCAGACAATCCATTTCACAAGGTTGTTTGGGAAAAATAGGAGGAAGATCTGTTGGGTTGAATTATTTGTAAAAATAATAAAGATGGGATATAGTAAGTAAAATAAAGTGCTAAGAACAGCTAAGATACAAAATCTTCAAACTCCCAGGCATCTGGTAGAGAACCTGGGATTGAGAAAGCCATATACCATCCATAAGGGTGAGAAAATAATTTGTTTATATATATTCACACATTACAATGACTTGGCCAGTCAACAATAAAGGCAAGAAACAGGGCTGTTACCAAATTCAAACATACTCAGGGTTTTAAAACAAAGATAACATTTGAGGCCATTATTCTGCAAGGGGAAGATATTCTCCAAACCAGGGGCTACTGCAGAAAAGGCCCGTCTTCTAATTCCCACCAGCTGTTAAGTCTTTGGCTGAAACAGGATTTGCAATGTGCCCAATCTTCTAGTTTGAATTGAATGAGTAAACTCTTGGAAAAAGGCAGTCCAGCAGGTAACCTGATCTCAAAACCATTTAGGTTTTAAAGGTGCCAATCAGCATCTTGAATTGTATCCAGAAACATACCAGTAACTAATAGCAATAGTACTTAAGACTTATATATTGTTTCAGTGCTTTATAGCCCTCTCTAAGTGGTGTAGAGTCAGCATACTGCCCCAAACAATCTTGAGTCCTCATTTTACAACCTTAGAAGGATGGAAGGCTCAGTCAGGCTTGAGCTGTTAAGATTCAACTCCTGGCAGTAAGCTGTTAGGCTGCAATACTGCATGTTAACTACTGCGCCACCATGGCCCTTGCCTGACCTATTCATGGTTTTGTCATTTTGAACCTGTAACTGCATGAATAAGCATGCATTCAAATTGGCAGAAAGATACGTGCAACTTTGTACTATGTAGATGTATATCTCATTTATGTGGGGATTCATGTTTGCTGCAGGTGTATCTATCTAGGATCTGCTTTATTAACTTGGAAAGTACTTATGCTGCTACAAACCAGCACCAGGTAAAGAAACAAGAATGCAAAATTTCCTAAACCAGATGGAGGAGAGGATTACAATAGATTCCTACTCTCAATACTTTATTTGGTCAAGTGTGATTAAACAAACCCTAACACCTGAACTAGAGAAACACTATCTAATACTTCAATTTTATGTAGATTTAAAGCCAAGACTTAAATATGGAACGATAAATTTATAGTTGAGACTGATAAAGATAAGTTCAAGCCTAAGATGGAAGATTGTATCCTGAGATAAATACAAATAAAGAAGTGTACTTTTATCATACTGATCTCAATTTATGTGCCAGCCAACAAAGCCAAATGCCTTCTATATAGTTATCTTCTCTAATCTGATTTCATCGACATATACTAGACTAATATAGTGATACTGCTTGCCGAAAGTGTCTGGGAAGATCACAAATGGCAACTGAAAATGTTGTTCCCATCATAAATGCACAAGTTGCCAAGAATCATGATCACGTCATGGTGGCGACACTGGGGCAATTGCAAGGACGAAGACTGGTAAGTTACTTTTTCAGTGTGCTGTAGCTTCAAACAGTTGCTAAAGAAAAACTTGTTAAGTGAGGAGTACCTGTAGCCTATCTTAGCAACATTATATTCAGATATGCTGGCTCTTAATGCAAAACCTAAAACTGAAAACATCTGTTGGATAGTGAGAGAATTACATTTTTAGATACTCTCAAAACTAATCATGGTTCATCTCTCTGCCACGCTGAAAGATGGTATAGAAAACCAAAGTAACTTCTCAGACCAGAAACCATTTGCCCTAGGGACAATAGTTTTATATGCATGCCAGCTTGCTCAAATTTACTATCCAGCTGCCTACATAAGAGAATACAAATTGGAACGGCTATATCTTGGTAATAAAATACACAATCCCAGACCCTGCTATAAATCTTTACTTGCTGATGCAAATAAAAGGAAACCTCTGCATCTGAAGTATTTTTATACCTGAAAGGCAAAAATTAATTTCCAAACAGAGACAAAGTGAAATTGATGTCTATCCTAAACTGATAAACAATGCAAAAAAGTCAACATCATCATTTAGATTGGCAGAAAGATAAGGGTAAAAAAGAGTTTTCTTCCTGATCAATGATGGCCATTTTCATTTTCAAAGGGAAACATATTGCAGGCAATTATATACTCATTGAATAACACAACACAAAACACAACAAAACTAAAGCATTTCAGATATCAGATGACATGTTGATGCAACAGCTGTCAATATCCCTTGTCATCCACTGAAACAGCTTCCCATAGTTTTCAGAGCCCATAATCACAGGCCTCAAGACTATTATTGAAATACAGTTCAAGATAGCCCTTGTAGATTTGAGGATCAGTTATTGTGGCCTGAACAGCTGGATCTAGCTTCATCAGATCAACCCAGCACTTTAACCCTGGAGTATGGTCCAAGCATCTGGAAAAGAACAGAAAAAGATTTGAGGTAATAGTGAAACTTTGAGGCAATTATCTTTGGTCATGTTGTCATTAATATAGTGTTCAGTGGCATTCCTAAGTCAATAGTATAGAAAGGATCCAAGTTCAATATCTTTATTTATTTATTTATTTCATTCGATTTATACCCCACCTCTCTTCCCCGGTCAAGAAGAACTCAGTCAAGCGAATATCCAAGTAAAACTTGAGAAAGAACTTTGTCTGAAGTCCTGTCATCATTAAATATTATGAAGAATATATTAAATTAGATGACTCAAGACCACTTTTAATATTCCTAAATGTATGTAGAAAGAAATAAGGTATTCAACTTGGGTTGGGCTTGACCTCCTTAAAGGAAAGTGCTACAGATATAGCCATGTAGCTGTAGTTTAGATCAAATGAATGATTTCATTACTCATTCATTACTCCCAAGTTCTATCATTCAAATTTTCCAGCATATACACATAGTCCTTGAATTACAACCACAATTGAGCCCAAAATGAGACATTTGTTAAGCCTCCTTTTATGACCTTTCTTGCCCCAGTTGTTGAGTGAATCACTCCAGTTGTTAAGTTAGTAACATGGTTGTTAACTGAATCTGGCTTCCCCATTGACTTTGCTTGTCAAAAGGTTGCAAAAGTTGACTACATGATCCTGGGACAATGCAACCATCAAATATGGACTAATTGCCAAGTGGCCACATTTTGATCACATGACCATGCTGCTATGGTCATAAATGTGAAATGGTCATAGATCACTTTTTTCATTGCTGCTGTAACTTTGAATGGTCATTAAATAAACTGTTGTAAGTCAAGATCTACCTGTATATGATTAACTTCCCAACTTTCAAAGAAGCATTTGAATAAATATTGCTGACAATTACCATATGGTAGGAAGTAAATACAGTGTTAAAATAATCCACCCCAAACTTTCTACTCCCACGTGAGTTAAGAGGAACAGAGGACTCTTGGTTGGAACTCTCTCAGTATTTGTGCTTTTTTAAAAGGCAACTGGACCATTTTTTCCCTTGAGGAAGAAGACAAGAATGTTTGCTTCTCATCCAAAAAGCTTCATCGGTTGTGACTGGATGGTGGGGGGATGGACAGGACAGGACAATGGGAGGGAGGGGGAGATTATATTTTTTGCAGTCACCTGGTTGTTAGCATCTCTCTGATAGCCATTGAGGCAACCAGTTTATCTGTGCCCTCACAGGTCTAGAATCAGAGTACAAATGGTTCTGGCATCCTGGAACTACTGAAAGTACTGTGTTGTAGATAGGAGATTAGGTGGTGTCTTATCCCCACCCCCTCTGTTGAGGGAAGACTGTTCTGAATGACTGAGAATCTCCTTAGACTCTTGATATTGATGTCAAGAGGTATCACACCCAATTCAAAGAACGAGCATGAGCACCTGCCACGAGAAGAAAAATAATGACAATCTAAACTGAGCAGAACCAAATTGCTAATAAATTCTGGATCAGAAAAATGTATTTCATCTGCTTGCCTTAAGCAGCAAAGTTAGAAGATTAATGGACACAGTCAAAACAGAAAAAAGATGATTCTCCTATTCTCTTTTGCCTCCTAATCACTTCCATGTAAATTAAAAATAAAACATAACAGTAATCTGAAAAAGTAATCATGCACAAAATTTAAGAGCAAAAACTGTAAAAGAGTCAAAGCACTTACTCAATTAACTGAAAGGCCTCCATCCGTTCAAACCATGGCCAGATCAGATAATCAATCATGGATACTGAATCTCCACCAAAGAACTTAGTTTTGTGGTTTGCAAGCATCTAAGATATAGGAAGATGTGACATTTCTAAATAAAATGCAAGGCCTGACCCATATTTACAGAGACAAAATATAGAAAGGTAAGAAAAATTATAGAGACGGTTCACTGCAATTCTTATTCTAGATCATCTATAATTTGATGTATTTATTTATATTATTTCCATCCTGCTCAATTGTGTTAACACTGGTTGGTACAGGAAACATTAAATCCAAATTTTAAGAAATGCACAATAGAAACAGAGGTGTTAGTGCCAACACCTTTCCTTCCCCAAAATTCAAAATTTATTATGTGAAATTAAGCTATTAAGAGTTAAAAGTAAAAATATGGGAATGCTGCAATAAGAATACAGTAAAATCAGATTTTAAAGCAGAAAAGTATGAGGGGGAAAAAAATCTTAGGTAAAGGTAAAGGTTCCCCTCGTACTATGTGCTAGTCGTTCCCAACTCTGGGATGTTCATATCTGTTTCAAAGCCAAAGAGCAAGTCTCCATGGTCATGTGGCTGGCATGACTAAATGCTGAAGGCGCACAGAACGCTGTTACCTTCCCACTAAAAGTGATCCCTATTTTTCTACTTGCATTTTTACATGCTTTTGAACTGAGCTTTTCGATCAAAAAGGTCCGCAGTTTGGTGGTTCGAATCCCTAGTGTTGCGTAACAGAGTGAGCTCCCGTTACTTGTCCCAGCTTCTGCCAACCTAGCAAAAAAATCTTAGAAATGCTTAAAATAGAAGTAACTGTAAAAGTGAGGGTGTGTGTGTGTGAAACAAAAGATGGATAGTAAAAATGAATCTATGCAGAAATTGTTTGCCTATAGTATTTAGGATCTGTCTTTTCCAAAAACAGAAACAACCACCTGAAACAATCTTACAAATTAAGAGTACAAAGACATTTTCACTATAAACAGTTTCAAGCATGGATCTTCATAAAACTCAAGCTCTGATCAAGTACCTTGGAAGTGTTTTAAGTTCAGATTAGCTTTATTCAAGTTCAATAAACCCCCAAAGCTTCTAAAATGCCAGAAATAACTCATTTTGAAAAATGAGTTTCAATAAATTTTCCCAAGTCTTGCACTCAGACTGGTTTGAAACAAAATGTTTTGTATACCCCTACTACAAATATATTTCCACTATGAGACTGCATTTCTTCATGTGAAAGTCTCTTCACAGAAACATTCCATCTCCTTTGAAATGACTTAAATGTTAAGAGAGAGGGATAGGGAAAAATGAAGGCACTGATTAATAAAGAGAGCTAGCAGAAGAAACAGCTTCAGAAGTGTGCATATTCCTATACAGAGAGTAGATGTATTGCTTTCTTGTTTGCTCTCTTCAGAAATTTGATCTGCAGATCACATCACCATGGTTTAATGTATTTTAATCATGGTGTGTGGGGTATTAAAATGACAATGTGGCTTACTCTGAAGCATGATTTTAGTACTGAAAGATGGAAAGAATTATCTCCAACTATTCTAATGAAAAAGCGTAAATTTAAAATGTTTTCCTGTCATGGAGAAAATTTCTCTGACTAGTTGAATGCAGATCAGCTGAATGTGGTTTAACTCCTTTTTTCTGAATAATTCACTAGTATTCTGACATTAGTAACATGACCTTTGATTGCTTGAAAACTTTTATGTAGCCTCCTTTCAAGAAGGCAACATTATCAGTTCTATATTTAATGACTAGAAAAATCTCAACAACCATTCCAGTCATTAAAAAGAGAGCACCCAAGAAAGAGACCATCAAATACCCTAGGAGAATAAGAGAGATAAAAAGACTCTCTGTTTCATCATGCAATCAAAGCTAGATCTGCAAACTTGAAAATGTCATACAATTTAAATAATACAGGTAGTGCCATCAGGTCACTGCCCTGTTATTAGGTGTCCTAAGAAGGGGATGACAGAGAATGAGGTGGCTGGATGGAGTCACTGAAGCAGTCGGTGCAAGCTTAAATGGACTCTGGGGGATGGTAGAGGACAAGAAGGTGTGGAGGAACATTGTCCATGGGGGTTGTGATGGGTGAGACATGACTTTGCAACTAACAACAACTCAGTGTAAATGTTATGTAACCTGTTTAAGCATCTGCTTGGAGATAGAGGAAATCCATTTTCCTAAACTAACTGGCTGCATTCTCTGTTGGTTCTCACCAAAAAGAGTGAGAATCATAATCATAACCTTCCCTTGAACTGTAGATTTCTGTAAATTTAACCCATTATTAGATCTAGGTTTCCCTTAGTGAAAAGACTTGTTCTCTTAGAGCAGAGAACAAGTCTTTGCCTTACTCTATGGAGTAGCCCTTCATATTTTGTCATCTGGCCCTATACAGGCTTCCTTTTCCTAAACTCCATGTGATCACTTTCTTTCAGGGACTCCATAACATGGTTGAGACCTAACCCTAATTTTTTAAATTCTCCTAGTGGGGCACTACACAGGCTTCAGAGTTACCCCCCAAAATTTTTCTTTTCAGATATGCTGCTCTTACAAACTCCCCTCAAAGGATGGAAATGTTTAACATTGCTTCTTTTATTTACTACTTGTATTACAAATTTCTGTCTAAATTTGTAAGCCTCCTTACCACCACACAGTATCACCTGAAGTTGCAAACTTAATTTGGCTTATTCAAAATAAAGTGATACATAGCTGTTTTGTGTGTTCATTATTTATTTATTTATTATTTATTAGATTTATACCCCGCCTCTCTTCACCCCTTTCAGGGGAACTCGAGGCGGCATTATGAAGTAAATCCATTAAGTATGTGAACATGTTTCTATATAAATATTTCTAAAATATTTCAACGGAATATAAGTTTTCACTGCATCTCTAAGGAAAATAAAACTTTCTGGGAGGCATGGAAAATATTTTTTTTACATTGACACAACTATATATGTAGTCCTCAATGTATGATTGTAATTGAGCCCAAAATTATGATTATAAATCATGCTGGTCATTAAGTGGGACATCACCTGAGCAAGCCAGTTTTACGTCTTTTTGTGCCACAGTTATTAAGCAAACACGGTGGTCATAAAGCAAATTGTTAAGCAAATCCATTTTAGCCAATGGGTATTTTTTTACTGGAAAATGGAAGTTAACACCGGTTTCTGGTTTAAAAAAAAAACCCAACAAACTGTAAATGGCTGCAAACATGAATGCAATCAAATGACTGTCAGAGGGATGGACATCAGAACTCAAAATAAAGATCCTAAGTCCCTTTGGAGGGCTCTGTTGTAATATCAAAAGGTCACTAAATGACAGATCATTAAGTGAGGACTACCTGTATTACTCATTATTAAACTAGTAGTCTTGTAATTTATGTTGTAGTTTTTGCCTATTCTAAGGAGTTCAGCCATTTTATGGACAATGTCTTGCACACAACCAAAAAATGAGTTATTGGCACTGATTAAACCCATACGCAAAGTTTTTTTTAAATTATTAACCATTGGACAAAATTTACCCTACGTTCTAGCTGAAGCCCCACTTTTTCAGTCACTGTTTGCTGGATGAACTCCTTAGACCCATAGAATGGAGGGAGCCAATTAAGCTATTCACTCCCAATTCTTTGCTCAATTTGCACAGACCCAAATTAAAGCATCCTCAACAAATGAATCTCAATGTCCCTGCCGGACAGATTCCTGTTTCTCTTTGCACTGCAGTAAGAAATTCAACAAGGCTTTCTTTTTACCTGATTGGAAAATGGAAATTTTCAGGCATGGACTTGGTTGGGGGGGGTGGCATTTCATCATCCAGTGAGTCCAATCCCTGCTTGTTATAGGGCAGACAGTTGCCTGGTTTCTCTTGAGCTCATTGACTGAGAAGGTTCATTATCTCCCTTGGAGATTGATTCCTTTGTTGAGTTGTGCTTATGGTTGGCTGGCTTTTTCTAACATTCGACCAGAATCTGTCTTACTGTAACTTAAAACCCGTACTCCATCTTCTGCACTCTGGAATGATAGACATCAGATGTTAACCTTCTATGTTGTATCCTTTTAGGGTCTTTACAGTGTTTGTTCCCCCCAGTCATCATTTTCTCAACACTGAACATACTCAGTCCCTTGTATAAATCTTTCATTTTCTTTCAATTATTCTGAGCTTTTCTTAGTATGTTAGGCAGAATCTGCACCATACCTGAGATGCAGAAATACTTGAATTTGTAAGCCATTTGACAGTTAATTTCAATGTTTCAAACAGCACTGAAATTACAAATAACAAGTTACCTAAATTAACAGCTACTCACACTTTTCTAATCTACCATAATTATCTTGAATTTTACTTATATTGTATATTAGACTATCAGCTCCCTCAGCTGTGTTTCATTTGCAAGTTTTCAAACAAAATCTTTTAGCCCTTAATCAACTGGGAGAAAAATCTTGCTAGAGAGGGAATTTTAAAGCATGAGAATTGGCTCTACTTCTTACTCTAGAAAAGGAGTAAAAACATGATTAAAAGTGCTATGGGGACTTGCTAGATGGCTTTATGTAGGTTATCAAAACCAGCCTTAGTTCTCCTATGCCTGCCACTTTTCAGAATGATTAGGTTCACACATTGCAGCAAACCACAGATTTTTTTAAACTGTCACCTACAGAACCAGTTAAGATAGTAATTGAGGCATCAGGCTAGAAACCAGGAGATGCTGCCTGAGTCTTGCCTTAGGCACAAAACCAGCTGGGTGACTTGAGCCAGTCGCTCTCGGTCCTACCAAGCAGGCAATGTCAAACCACCTTCAAAATCTTGTCCAAAAATTGCAAGGATTCCTCCAGGCAGTTATCAGAAGTCAGATCTGACTTGAAAGTGCACACACATTGAATACACCACAGCATCTTAAGCCAGACTCAAACCACTTTAAGACTTAGTGTAAAGTATAATCTAGGTTAGAGAAGGACAGTAGCAACTAGTACGCCAAAACCAGGGCCATGGATTCAATCTTTGTCTAACCAAAATATTTGCTTGGGCTTAGATATGTGAACTAGTTAAACACAAATTAATGTCTATTGTGACCACTGTCTGTAAAACAACTTGTCATTCAGGAGGAATGTATATATGTGCTTCCTATTTTGGCCTTCATTCGACCAAACTGAACCACAAACTTGTCAAAACCTATTTGAACCCAGCTAGGAGGCTGGTTTAGAATTTCATGTCATAAGTTTATACCCCACACTTAAACCAAGTTTTGCATACCCACACCCAATTAAGTTTTCTTTGTTGTAAAAGTTTATGGGTTTTGTGATTTTTCTGTGTTGGATGTCCCCATTTGATTCCAGAAAGCAATTCAAGAATTAAACTTTGATGAACTCAACTCAGGGTGTCACACAAACTAAGAATAGTGGGTTAGCTCAATAAAGCAGTTAACTTCGGGTAAACTCATTGTAGAACTTCAGCCTGTATATTCTGTGTCATAAGGGAGAATTGTATTTACAACCTTTTACAAGGTAATCCATTCACAATTTGGAAATCTTAAGAAGCTTGTCCTTTATCCCCCAAGGACCACCTTATCTGGAACATTTGCTTGAAACCGGATTGTCAGATTCATGCAGGCTTCAGCTCCTCTATAAGTCCCTTTTTCTTCCTTCCTCAAAGTGGAAATCCCACCCACCCTTTCAAGGCAAACACGCTAAAGAACCTGCAAACCCACCTGAGCTGCACACCTCTGGGCGACCATCAGGTGGCAGCCAAGCCAGATTTTTTTTTTTAATTATCTCTCTTCTGCCCTCTAGTGGCTCTCCGGATTTTTGGCCGAAAATGAAGTGAGCTCCCCCACACGCCCTTCGGAAAATCCAATTCAAGGAAGACATTTTCACTGAAGTAATTAAAAAAAAACACACACACACACACACTCACATTCGCTCAATGGCCAATAGTGATTTCACCATTTCCCCCTTTCCTTCTTTTTCTCTCGAACTCGACGGCTCTGATTGCCAGGTAAATCATTTGAAGCCAGCCTTTTCCCCACTCCCTTCTTTCTTTCTTTCTTTCTTTCTTTCTTTCTTTCTTTCTTTCTTTCTT
>JANHGC010008514.1:48060-63533 GCA_027560395.1 Boaedon fuliginosus
TTAGACTGCTCCAACACCCACTAGGGGGCGGTACCGCCCACTTTGAGAACCACTGGTCTAAGAGACCCAGGATTCTTGGCCACCACACTCATTAGCCAGGCTAGTAAGAAATGCCAGGAATTAACATGTTCAGAAGGCAAAAAAGTGGGATTGATTGATTAAGAAGAATTCAGATCCAAGCTTCGTTACCCAGCTGAACCATCAATGCTTTTCACAACGTGGACTTTACAAAAGAAAAGCAACAAGAGAGAAAGACCAACAGCAAGAACCAATAATCTATATCAGAGTGGAAATTTTAAGACACCATAGATCAGTGATTATTTCTCGCTACTTCTTTTCATGGTACCTGTTTCCTTAAGGGACGTGCATTTACGGAGAATACGTTGGCTGATTTCCCCCACTGAAGTCCCATTATGTTTTGACAGAGAGAACAGAGTAGGCCAGGAGAACCAGCAAGGAGCTGGAAATGAAAGCTTTGAATCATCTGAGTAATAGAAGAAAGGGATGCTCTTCACAGAGAATGCTCAGCCAGACTCGGCTCACAGGAGAACAAGGTTGTTGCTGGGTTGCCTGCATTTTTTCCATAATCATTAAAGCTGCGTGATTATATGCTTTTGATTTTAAAATTACACAATGCAAAATTCAAATGCTAAGAGTGTAATTTAGAACAAAGGAGCCTGAGCAAGGGCTATAATTAAAGATACACACAAATGCTAAAAACACGGCGCGGGAAAATGATGCCACAAGAAACAAATGTTCATGTTCCGTGCGGTGTGTGTGTGTATGTGGGGGGGGGGGGGGAGGCAGACGGATTCCCTTAATATGAAGCTCTGAATTTCACAAGCATGTTCCATACGATGTGGCCGTTGCTATGGTAACAATCTTTATTTGCCGAAGCTATACAGATGTGTACAATTCATGAACTTACGGGCTCTAAATTTATTGCTTTCTTGAAATGGAGGGAGTATCAATAACTTATTAAACTCCCCCCCCCAACCACATTTTTTTAAAAAAGAAAATCACTTCATGTTTGCCTCCAATGGTTGTATGGTAATTGATTCTGTTTAAAGACAAGAGAGGTTCGGCGTATGCCTGCAGGCTAAGACAGGAACCATTGAGAAATAAAGATATCTAAGTAAAATTACTATGGCTGCAATCCTATATGTGCTTGAGAAGCAGCTACACTGAAGTCAGTAGTAATTATTTCTGAGTAAACTTGTATAAAATGGGAAAATGAGACCCTCGTATTTCTTCCCCAGCATATTCATCCTAAAAGACAAAAAAATATATGATATATTAAGTAAAATGTTAGTTTAATACTAACATATTCATTTGCCATAGGAAAGCTAAGAACACATTATTATTTCCAGTTAATTAAAAAAGCAAAAGAAATAAGAACAAAAAAAAAAATCTCCGTCTTAGAGCAACACCTTTCTTAGACCAATTCAAAGATTTCTGATATCTCTCTGTCTTCTCTTCAGGTGCAATGTTAGGAAAGGGGAGGGGAGGGAGAAATGCTGCCTTGATACTGAAGTCATTAATTCTGCAATTTTAAGATGGAAGGAGAGAAGGGGGTTCAGATATTCAAATTAAGTTTTATCTGATGCTGTGAAGGTTACATCCAACACTCTCCCACGAGACTGCTATTGGGTTGGGGGGAGGAAATCAGTTGGATTCATATATATAATTTTATACTACCAATCTAGTATGATCACTACAAACAGTTATCGTTCAATATCTGCGCTGTTCAAATTTTATGATTCCTCAATTAAAATAAGGAGTAACCCAAAAGCCATTTTTATGAAAAATGCAGTTTGCATGTATAAGGTAAAGGCAAAGGTTCCCCTCGCACAGTGGTGGCATTCAATTTTTTTTACTACCGGTTCTGTGGGCATGGCTCAGTAGGCGTGGATATGCTGTCGGCCAATCAGAGGTGGTATTTGCCAGTGTCGGCCAATCAGATGTGGTATTTGCCAGTGTCGGCCAATCAGAGGTGGTATTTGCTGGTTCTCTGAATCAATCAAAATTATCGCTACCAGTTCTCCGGAACCTGTCGGAACTAGCTGAATACCACCTCTGCCCTCGCTCATACTCGCACATATGTGTTAGTCGTTCCCAACTCTAGGGGGCAGTGCTCATCTCCATTTCAAAGCCAAAGAGCCAGCGCTGTCCAAAGACGTCTCCATGGTTATGTGGCTGGCATGACTATACGCCAAAGGCCCATGGAACACTGTTACCTTCCCACCAAAGATGGTCCCTATTTTTCGACTTGCATTTTTACATGCTTTCGAACTGCTAGCTTGGCAGAAGCTGGGACAGGTAATGGGAGCTCACTCTGTTACGTGACACTAGGGATTCGAACTGCCCAACTACCAACCTTTTCTGATCAACAAACTCAGCGTCTTACCCACTGTGCCACTGAGTCCCTGCATGTGTATATATGTAAAAATGCATTATACATGCCTAACATGCATATAATTGATAAAATTGTATGTATAGACAGGTATATTTCTACATTTTAATTGATTCAAACATGGGGTCAGTCACTTTTATGATTAGCATTCTGAGATAAATCAAACTGACAGATTAACTGATTCTTAGACAACTGAAAAGAACAAACATCCTCCATTTTTTAATACATAAGGCTCCTTGCATCTGAAGCCTTCACTGTCTCAAATGAAATACATGTTCCTAGTAGTTAAACACAAGAAATATAATGATGCTAGATAGTTTTGATGCTAATGAAGTGGAAGACATTTTAGATGCTATACTAGATAAAAACGAAATTAGTTAAATTTACTTAATGGGTTGAGACTATGAATCGGCACAAAGTCTTAACGTCTCCCGGAGGACTGTCAAAAAGTCTCTGAATTCCATTTAGAGCAGTATTTTATTAGGCCAACGAAGATCATCAAAATATACATATTTTTTTAAATCTCTAGATCAGGCAGACTGGGATAGAGAAGACAACATGGCTGTGCTATGACATGCATTTGGCCTCAAGACCAAAAATAGGCGAAGACTGAAGGAACATGGTGTGGGAATAATTTTATGTTGCCACAAATTTGCCTCTAAGGCAGAGCATGAGACTCTACGTGAGAACAGACTTTTATATCACCTGCAACTATTATTCATACTTTTAACAGCTTGTATTACTTTTCAGCTATTACATAAAGCTAACTAGCTAATTTGGGTTTGTTGGTTTGTTTGTTTTTTTACTTTTTCGCCCTGTACAGTCTAAACCATCAAAATTTAATTGAGGTCTGCTAATGTTGTTGCTTTAAAACAATTACTATTATTATTGATTCTTCATTGCATCTTTGTTGCTGTGGCTGCTGTTTTAGTTGTTTTTAATTAACTGGTGTGTGTGCTTTTAAACAAAACGTTTACAATGTTTGGTTTTCTCTTGCTTTTAAGTGAATTTTCCTTGTCACAAAAAGTGGGCTATAAATACAGAAATGTGTAATTCCACCCATTTACTGAAAGGCAAATCCCACAATATTCAGTAAGACTTGTTCCAAGAAAGGATTGTCACATTGCGATCTAATGAAGTAAACAGATAAACTATCTCACTGAATATATTACACTTTACACTGCCTGGGACCCCTTCCTGATTTGAGATGGGCAGCCTAGAAATATGAAATATAAATACATGCATGCATACCTACATGCATAATCACAGGTTTACATTGAGAAACCTAAGCCAGATATGATACCCTGATGTTTTTAAAAATGCAATTGAATTCAGAATAGAGCTGGAAGGGACTTTGGAGGTCTTCTAGTCCAACCCCCCCCCCTCATGCAGGAAACCCTATACCATTTCAGACTAGTGGCTGTCCAGTCTCTTCTTAAAACCTCCAGTGATGAAGCACCCAGAAATATGTAAATAGTATCAGTTGAAGTGGGGTGGGGACCCTGATTATTACAAGCATCAAAAGCATGCATAAAGATGAATATTACCCTTCACCCAGGCTTGGAAATGTCCTGCACTGGGGGGGGAGGGGAATCAGACTTGCCTTAAATAAAACAGTTCCTCTCCTCACCCAAAGCAAAACCCATTTCAGGTTCTCCTCCATACCACCTACCCTACCTGGGTTTCACCTTCGTTTCACCTACCCTCCCTGGATGCTAATAATTATTAGTGCCCTCTTCCCACCAGCTGATTATATTTGGATCTGTGAAATCCTGCATCCTAAATGCAGAGATGTGTTTGATATTAAACTTGATATAGCTCGAACGGTTAGGGAAGATCTACACATTTCACAGATTAAATACTATCCCTTGATTAGAAGCTAATAACCAAGAAAGCAAATGACAAAGTGAATTTTAATAGTGGGAGGCAGAGAGAGCGGGAAAGGGATGAATCACGAAGGAGGCAGAAAAGGAAGAAGCGGTGGCTGATAGAGAAGGATTTAAAAAGGGACCAAGCGGTGTGGTACCAGGACTATCCTATTCACATATGCCAGCTTCCTTTGCTGGTTCTCTTGCACATAGTACTATTCTTAACTCATTTTTTCCTTTGCAGTAAGGAAGGAAGAGTGGTAGAACCAATGATGTCATAAGAACTAGTCAGTAATGTTTGGAAATTGCCAACTAGGCTGGAAGGAGGCATTAAGGGAGGGCCTAGCTTAGAATCCTTGCACAGCTGCAAGTGGCATAAGCTTGGCCTGCCCCGAGATCCATGAAGCTTTGTCTGGACATTCTCAAGGGAAGGCAAGCAACCTGGGGAGATTCTTGTAACCTAGGCGGTAGACATTAAAGTTACTGACTGTTGTTATTCATGAGTGGCTTTGGTTGCTTGCATCTGACAGATAGGCAGACAGAAACCCAGGCCAAGTTGGGTGACAATGGGGTCAATTGTTCATATCTTCTTCAGATGATTTATTGAGGGTGTTGTTTTTGTGCCCACCCTGTAACCAAATCATAACGGTAAAGTTCCTATAGATTTTATTCAAGTCATCCTTAGAGTGATATCATTTGCTGACAATTTCTCCAAGGGCAAAGAACACTATAACCTGAAAAAAAATGCTCTTTTAGCTTAGTGTTTTTGAAAGTATTACATAAATTATACGTAAGTCATTGGATAATTATGAACTTTTTTCTCCTTTATATTTATATGGAATATTTATTGAATTGCGTGCTGTGCTTTTACAGTAAAATGCCTTTTACCTTGGCTCCTTTGTTCAGCTCCCCCAAAACCTGACAGTTTTCCTTTTATAAGCTATTCTAAGAACATTTTCTCTTCTTTGAAACTGATTGATGCACTCGCCTAAATGTTCCCGCAAATATCTTTTGAATTTAAGTTCCTGCATAATGTAGTAAGATAAAAGAATTCTATATCCCAACAAGAGACGACATTACAAAGCAACGGAAGACATTATCAAGGACATTAACATGTTCCTAATAGCAATAAAACCTTTTAACTGTCTGATGCTGAACATGTTCTTACCAAACCACCACATATTATGGTAATTGGTTCCAATTTCCAAATCTTTCATTGCAAAGTTACAAGATAGGTAGGGGTTGAGAAGTGAAACTGAAAACCCCAGCTTGGCTGGTTCTACCTTTTTGAAAGCACACAGCTTTATAATGCTCGTTACATATGTAGTCAGTATTCAACTACCATGAATCTACCATCGGTCTGCCCTAATAACAGCTGATGAGAGAAATCTACTCTCCTTTTTATGTGTATGCTGTTAAAATAGCTCATATTTTTCTCATCAAGATCTAACATTTCTATTCCAATTGGTGTCTATTGCTTCTCTCCATCACAAATTTCATGGAGATAAAAGAGGGACGTTAGCTTTTTTTTTCTTTTTTTGAGGCTTTGCTAAATACACAAACTACAAGATTTGCTGATGTTGCTATATGATATATGAAAAAAAAAAGTTTCCCAGGATACATGTATTCTAATGTGCAAGTGGGTACGTGTCTCACAGCAGAACCTATTGTATACTGTATTCGAGTTGGCATGGTATTTTGGGTGACTCATTGACACAGGCACATGCACACACAGAGGCACAAACACACACACACACATGCATGCAGACAGACGGACAAGTGTTCAGCCGTCGGCAACCCAGAGACTATGCGAGTGCAAATCTAACGTTTGCCAAAGTGGCGTGTTAAGAAATAGCAAATATTCTAAATGGAAGCACTGTTTGTATTTGCAGAGCTGCAATCAAGATGCATTCTAACCAAAGCAGGCTGTATCTTGTTCACAGGTTAAAAGCAGGGAAGAGATGCTCTACAGCCCAAATCATCTTCTGTTGCCAGCTCATCTCGAACTTCCATGATTCATGTACAGAATCAAAAGAAGCAATTGCTACCCTTCTTCCTTTCTTCCTTCCTTTCTTTTCTTTTTCTTTCTTTCTTTCCTTCCCTTTTGTGAAACCGACAGTGCTGGACTTATACATTTTCTCTCACCAGGAGCACAGTTTTCCGCTCTTCTTTTGAAGGAAGAGTGTCTGCTTCCTGAATTACTTCGAGTTAGAAAATCAGCACTTCAGTCACTTTCTACTTCACGCTAAGATAATAATTTGATCCATGAATGGATGGGGCATTCTGTAGGGTACTTGGTATAACAGTTAATCAAATATTATGACAAAGAAAATATAAGGACTACTTTCTCAAAAAAAAAAAAAAAATTACATATTTTCAGAATGAATCTCCCAGTTTGCTCCAGATCCACCAAGCGGAAAGGAATCAAAATGAATAATGGAAAAATTGTATGCGTTTTTTGATTCCAAACGACGTCAGCATCTTTCTGCAAACTGAAACAAACTTCTAACGTGGCTGTTTTCAAAGGTAGCTTGCTGAAATGTTTCATTGTTCTCACCTGGTTGATTGTGATGGACCCAAATGGTTATGGCTCCATTCCCGTTTCCCAAACTTTCCAAAGCAGTTTGAAGTGGATTTGCTTATTTTCTCAACTTTTCCCAACCTTGGGGAACTGAGAACAGGTTCAATCTGTTGGAGCATCCAAAATCTCCCTCCCTACTTCACATAAAAGGAGGGGGGGAAGCAATTAAAACCCCAAACAAACCCATGCTTTGCCTAGGGGAAGTCCTCAATATACAACCATTCATTTAGCAACCATTAAAATGGCCACTAAAAAAAGAGACTTATGACCAGTTCTTGCACTTACAACCATCATAGCATCCCCAGGGTCACATGATCAAAATTCAGGTGCTTGGCAACCAGCAAGTGCTTATGATCATTGCTGCACCTTGATGGCTGTTTGTCACCTTCCCAGTCAGCTTCCAACAAGCAAGGTCCATGGGGCAAGCCAGATTTGCTTAATGACCACACGATTCAGTTGACAACTGCAGTAATTCACTTAACGACTATGGCAGAAGAGGTCATAAGATCAGACGTGACTTACTTAACAACTGGCTTGCTTCGCGGCAGAAATTCCGGTTGCGGTGGTGGTCATGAATCAAGGACTCCTTGAACTGAAGGATGAGTTAATATTGCCACTGTCCTTGATGTGGGTCTATGACAACTCGCCTCAGCCAACTCCCCATGGCCAACTTGCCATGGGACAATTGGCCATAGCCAACTTGCCATGGAAAAACTTGGGACAAGAGTTACACTAATACTGCAGAAATAGAATCATTAAAGAAATAAGGTCAAAGGAGAGACAAAATGAAATGTGAATGACAAAAATTAAAATAATTTTTAACTATCTTAAATAATTAAATTGAATTGTTGAATTGTCCCTCAGTGAGTTATCCTATGGCTGTGATGGCGAATCTATGGCACGCGTGCCACAGGTGGCACGCAGAGCCCACTCTGCGGGCACACCAGCCGTTGCCCCAGCCCAGTTCCACTGCGCATACGCATGCACCTCCCGCCAGTCAACTGGTTTTCAGGTCTCCACCGTGCATGCCTAGTGGGGTGGGGCGCATGTGCTGGGGGCACTCACATTGCATTTTGGGGGTTCGTGCTCATGCGCGTGGGCCTCTACACCGTTTTGGGCCTGGGAGGCCTCCTGCATCAACCTGGAAGCCAAAAATGGGCAAGGAGGGTAGGCGCATGCACAGGGGACACACGCAGATGTGGGGGTGCATGCACGGGGCACTTGCATTGCATTTTGGGGTTGCGGGCACGCACTTTGGGCACTCGGCACCAAAAAGGTTAGCCATCACTGTCCTATGGCAAATTGGCCATGGTAAGCTGTCCTGTGAGTTGGCCATGGCGAGTTGACTGTGGTGACTTGTCCCATTCCGCCTTGAAGTGCATCAGCCCAGCTGTTGACCACAGAAGACCGGAACTGTTTTGACATGGCCCTAAGTCTTTGTGTAGAACATGGGTGTCAAACTCAATTGTGTCACGCGTTGACGTATTGCAATGGTTTTTCCTTGCAGAGCTGGGATGAGCATGGCCTGCGCATGACATATCCGGCCCACAGGCTGCCAGTTTGACAGGCCTGATGTAGACGGTGCTATTGTAACCCTTTCAACCACTCCTAAGTGCTTTGCAAGCAGAAAGACATGGCTAGTGGAAGCTGAAGCAGAATTGTTTATTATTTGGAAATTTATTTTACACCACTGTATTAGAAAGAGCTATTTTTTTTAAAAAAAAAAAAAGATAATTATGGCTTTGTCTTCTATCACATAAAATGCTCCATCAAACTGCTATATGTTAATTTTTCAATATTCATTTGATTGAAATATGTGAAATGTCTGCCTGGCTGGTTTCAGTCTTAGCTCAATCAGAAATCAGATTCTTAAAACACCATCGTATAGCAGTTACTAAACAGTAATTACAAGGCTTTAAAAAAAAACTGAGGCTTCAAACATCATTGCGTTATACAACCAGGATGGTAGCCATTTCTCTCCTCTACACCTTACATATTCAAGTCTTTTCTCAATGTTATTTGAATTTTCCTTGTGATAGTTTGAAAGCCCAAATTTAAAATTAAAAACCCTCAAGCCCATTGCACCAGTTAAGGACACAAAAATCCACAAAATAGAAGGCAATCTTTAATATATCCCCAGATTAAATCACACTGAGGAAAGGTTTGGGAGGAAGGGGAAAAAAAAGAAAAAGAAAAATGGAAAGGAAAGGAAAAAAAAAAGACTGATGTTATTTGTCTCCTGTAAACACAATAAGGTACAGATTAAAGATAAGTCTGAACACCAGCTAAGCTTTCAAAACAGCTTGTCGGCTTTATCATGCAAGTTTAAATCATGGTATTATTATATTAGACTTTTTAAAAAGATGTCATGGGAGGCACTTTGAAATTAATTAAAATCCTGCATTCATTTGTTTGGGAAAGATACATTTTATCCACAGAGACAATACAACACTTCCAAACGCCCAGATATAATTTTTAAGCAAAAAAAAGACATTGCCAAGTAATATCTCAGAATTACTCCTCTTCGGGCATGACACGCAGCCAATTGTGACATGATTTCTGAAACAATTATTTGTACCCGACGTGGTTACAAGAAAAGCTCTAGTGACACCAGAATGATCTGATCTGTCAGTTGTTCCTCCTGTTATTGTTATTCGTACTATTACTGTTATTATTATTATTATTGCTGCTGCTGCTCTCGATTTTTTCTGCGGAAGTTCAACAGCAGCCCCTAGTGGACATGAGGGGGCACGGCAGGAGCCAATGGCCAACCGCGAATCCAAGCGCTTTTAGAGAGGTTTCATTCAGAGGGGAAAGGCTGCCTTGTTTCCCCTCCACCCCTGCGAACTGCAGCTCCTAGCTTGTTACGATCAGAAAGGGGCCTGCAGGACACCGAAAGCATCGGCCTTTGTCATGGTAATCGATGGGAAATTCAGTCACTGTTGCTCTAAGGCGGAAAGAAAGATACGCAGGCAACAATATACATATATATCTCTATTTTGTCACGTTGGCTTTTTGCAGGAAGGCTAATAATTACTGCCTGAATAGTATGGTGGTGGTGCGGGAGGGGGGGGTGCCTTTCTGACTCATATCCAGTTATCACTCAAATCAAAGCAAGAGCTTGCATAAGGAAGCAAGGACCTATTAGGGACCGAGCACCTGTTATTAGGATGGGTCGCAGGTTGGAGGTTCTTCAGACATCAAAACACAAAAGAACCTTTGTGCAGAAGGAAAACCCTTCCCCACCGCCCCAGAAAAGGAACATCACGTAGTTCAAATGTATACTGAGGGAATCAAGAAACAAACAAGCAACCTGCAGAGGTGAGCGTTATTTTCCTTTGGAGCTGAAGGCTATAGAGCAATGGGGGCTGGGAGGGTCAGAGACTTCTTCAGATGTAGGAATAGCCAGGCCAGAATCCAGCATTTTCCAGGAAGATGTTAAAGAAAACGATATACACAATTACGTGCAGGGGGAATCTTCAAGGCTGAGACTTTTGAGCAGAGCAGGAGAGGCAGGGGGGTGAAAAAAAAATGAAAAATTGCAAATGACTCCATCCAGATTTCCAATGAAAAAGGAAACGAAGTCTGGAATATATATTTTTTTCCTTGTCAAAGCCTCATCTCCTAGCATTATATTTCTCCTGGAACCTCAGAAGAGCCATTGAATTTAGCCCGTGGAAAGCCATTTTCTGTCATAAAGCAAGCGATGTGGTTCTTAATGAGCAATCTTAGTTCCCAACCCAGGTTATTGTATTTGTGGCAGCAGGGGCCGAATAGTTCAGGGTTTGTTATCAACTCTTCCGGTAAATCTTAAGTTGGAGACTGCTGAGATAAGCTTGCAAAGCTCTCGGAGGATAAAATCACTCACTCTCCATTGCCAGCTTGAAGGCAGCTTTTAGTACGAAATCTGTTGAGGCATCCAATGTACCGAGGGGTCTGATTGTACGGAAATCGGGTTTGGAGATTCTGGACTTTAATCAGCCACTTCTGCCCGGGCTTCCTTTGTCTTCCACGGATTCTTTCAGCCCTCGCTCATCCCGGCAGATTCATGCATTCTGAGGGGAGTCAAACAACGTCTCCACAGAAGTAGCTGGTGTGGTCCCAGCTCACACAAACAGCTGTACGTTGAGGACTACCTGTAGGGTTGGTTCCGAGCATTTGTTTAATGACTCTTCCAAGTTAATTTAATTTAATTTATTAAATTTGTAGGCCGGCCAATCTTGCAGGACTCCGGGCAGCTCACAACATGAATAAAAGCAATACATAACAAGTGTATTGTATTTAAAATCCCGTTAAAATTACTAAAAACTTTCTGGTGGGTCAATTTGAATTGGCCCACTGGAACAGCCAGGTCTTTCGTGCCCGACAGAGGGGTTCGTAGGTCCGGGACACTCCAGAGCTCCGGTGGAAGATTGTTCCAGAGGGCCGGGCCCGCTGTGGAGAAGGCCCTCCTCCGTGGAGTCGCCAGCTGACACTGTCTGGCCAATGGTATTTAGAGGAGGCCAATTCTGTGTGACCTCACAGGATGCTGGGAGGCAAATGGGGGCAGAAGGCAGTCTTGGAAGTAACCCGGTCCAATGCCATATAGAGCTTTAAAGGTAATGACCTTGAATTGAACCCGGAAGCGTACTGGGAGCCAGTGCAAGTCGCGCAAGAGTGGTGTGACACCCATGACTGCTCGCGCGGCTGCATTCTGGACCAGCTGAAGCTTCCGAATGCCTTTCAAGGGCAGCCCCAAGTAGAGCGCATTGCACTGTTGAAACGGCACTGAAAAAAAAGTAACTTATGACTGGTCCTCGCTCTTACAACAATTGCAGCCTCCCCATAGTCATGTGATCAAAGTCAGGCGGTTGGCCACCGGCGTGTATTTGCAATGGTTTACAAAGTCCCAGGGTCATTTGATCACCATTTGCCATTTCCCCCACTGACTTTCAACAAGCAGAGTCAATGGGGGGAGCCGGGTCTGACTAACAATCACGTGATTCGCTTAACAAATGCAGCGATTTGCTTAACAGCCATGGCAAAACAAAAGATCATAAAACAGGGAGTGATTCACTTAACACATACCTTGCTTAGCAACAGAAATTCCGGTTGCAAGTTGAGAAGTACCTGTCGTTTAAAGAAGATGGAGTCAATTCCTCATTTCTTTTAAGAGTGGTCACCCATCTTAGTTATCTCTGTTTGTTTCATAAGTCCCATGGAGCCATGACTGATCAAGAAATACATTGTGGGATTTCTCTAGTGGCTCAGAAAATCCTGGATAGTTTCTGCACCGGAATTGAGAGAATGAAACTGGGAAAAGAATACTCTGAGCCATTGCTGCTTTAACATATCTATATCTTAGATGCCGGACCATCTTTTGAAGCTAAAGCTTGACGTTTCATGAACAGCTATCCATGGTCAAGTCCACCCTAGTTTGTGCTCTCAATGCACAACTTTGGCACAATTCCCACTGTTGATATACATGGTCTGCCAAGCGATTGATTGATTGATTGATTGATTGATTGATGATTGATTTTGCTTAGTTGTCATGCTTTATCATCCATGCAGATTCCGAAAACATTCCAAGTTTCTGTGCAGTTATAGCTAAGCACAGTGGTGGGATTCATATTTTTTTTACTACCAGTTCTTTGGGCATGGCTTGGTGGGCGTGGCTATGTAGTCATGTGACTGGGTGGGCCACCTCACACATGCACACCCCCGTGGCCCGTTTTTGGCCTAGGAAACCTCCCTAAAGGGTCCTGGCAGCCAAATAGGGGTCCGTGGAAACTCCTGGAAGGGGCAGGGAGGGGAGTGGCAGAGCCAATCAGAGGTGATATTTGCCGGTTCTCCGAACCAATCAAAATTATTGTTCCTAGTTCTCCCGAACCTGTCAGAACTCCTGAATACCACCTCTGGCTAAGCAGTCCCGCTCATCTGGAGGTCTGTCTTTCGATGGGCAGATTTAAATGTCTTAAACATTTCCATTGTGTAATGTTTATATTACATGAATGCTTTAAATAGGTTCGATGCTGACTCTGTATTATGCAATTTTGATATATTTTTTTCCTCGATACAGAATTTGATTAAATAAACGCACAAACAACTACCTTAGTTGTAGCACATTTCATGCTGTGCCTGGGATGCCATTAAGGCTCCCTGACAGCACGATGTTAAAAGGATGCTCCTTGAAGGAAGTTAACAGTGTGTGTTGCCTTGAATACATACATTTGATTGGCATTATCAGCACAGATTTTTTTTTGCTCAAAAAGTGCCTAATTTCCCTATGCATTCCGTATAAAAGAAATACACAAGAAAGCAAAAACGCTATGAAAGATGACTCAGTGGAATTCGGTATCTGAAGTTATAAATGTCTGGGTAGAGCTGCTACATCAGCACTGAGGGAGGGAGCGCTAACTAGATTGGGGCATTCCTAATAACGCCTTCTGAAGCTGGCATACCTGGGGATTCGATGAATGAGAGGGGAAAGGGAATTGCTGAACGCAAGCTAAATAGATTTGACTAAAAAGACTTAAGTTCCGTCCTTAGAATTTCAAACAGCTCTATTTAGCCAACTGAAAAAAAAAATAACATTGTTAAGCCTGACTTGGTATCACAGCATCCATCATGGATGCTTTGAAGCCAAAGTATTATTTGTGATCTCCCATTCATTCCAGTGATTCTTTCTCCTTCTGCTCTTTGAATACTTCTTGTGTTTCTGGCCCCAAATACAATAAAACTCCCAGCAGGGAAGCCCGTATCTCGAATCCTGGTTTATCAATTACTAGGATGGCCTCAGTGGAGCCTCGGCGTAATTTCGTCCTACAGAAAGGCTTCGTAGGGCCAGAAGTGATAAGCAAAAAATCAGGCAGTTTTATATAAAAAGAGAAATGTAAGCTATTTACTAGATTTTTTTAATGTTTATTTTAAACTACTGCTATGCTGTGGCGGGTGATTAGCTCTGCATATCCAGGGCTAAACACAGATTTCTCGAATGTTCACCCATTATAACCCAAGACAAAATATTGATAAAACGAAAGGAAGTTTCAAAAATACAGGCAGTCCTCGACTTATGACCACAATTAAGCCCAAAATTTCTGGTGTTAAGCGACACATTTGTTAAGTGAGTTTTGCTCCGTTTTACGACATTTCTTGCCGCAGCTGTTAAGTGAATCACTGGAGCTGGTAAGTTGGGAACCTGGTCATCACATGTATCTGGCTTCCCCATTGACCTTGCTCGTGAGAAGGTCGCAAAAGGGGATCACTTAACCTTGGGACACAGTGACAGTCATAAACATGAACCAGTTGCCAAGCATCTGAATTTTGATCACATGATCACAGGGATGTGGCAGAGATCGCAACTGTGAAAAATGGTCATAACTCACATTTTTAGTCCTGTTGTAACTTTGAATGGTCGCTAAACAAATTATTGTAATTTGAGGCCCACCTGTAGTATAATATTTAGCGTCAAAACTTTCACCGTTCCATCGGATATAGCTCTCGGGATCTCATCTCATTAAAAGTATTGGACAAAAGTGTTTTTACCTGGAATTTAATCTCCGTTGCTCAAACTCCAGACCCCAGAAGTCAGTTCTGGCAACTCCCACACCCAGAAGTCTCAATACTACCCATATATACTTGTCACAAAATTTCCTTCTCCTGCAAAGCAATATTTGCATACCGATAGAAGGAGCGTTGGTGCCTCTGTGCTTTCACTTGTCTTCTTTGATGACATGCCTCCTCTTGGTAAATTTGATAGATGTACTGATTTATGACATCACTCTATGACTCATGTCAGTCTTAGTAAATATTATTGTCAAGTTTTAATCTCATCTATTTCCAACAGGCTTGTTGTTCTCCATGGCAGAAAGTTAATACAAAAAAATAATAATAATAATCAGAAATAGATCTTCAGAGAATGACAATTTAGGATTTAGAATTTATCATAGATATCTGGCAAATCAGCAACAGAATTTAGTAAACGTTTAGCAATTGCAATATTCTCAATTGACATATTTAATTCATTGCGTTGAATTTACAATATAAATTACAATATCTAGTGAGATCTTCTACTGTGAATGCTGCCAAAGCTAAGCATAAATTAGCCCGCTTCTCAGAAGAAAACTAAGAAGAAAACTAATGTTGTATGATATAATCGGATGGAAATTTTACGTAAGTCATATGGGAGTCATTGGTGACTTTTTCCTTGTGCTAAAAAACTCATGGACTGCTGGAGGAGGAATGATCAAGCAGAGATAATTTGCCCATCACAATGGATTTTCTCCAGCAATGTCCAGATGCACAGGATGAGTGTCTAAAAAATGAGAAATTAAGTACCAGTAAATGGAATCTTGAAACGGAATCTGGAATCTCTAATGGCAGAAAGTGAAGAGGAACTAAAGAGCCTCTTGATGCGGGCGAAAGAGGAGATTGCAAAAGTTGGCTTAAAACTCAACATTAAGATCATGGCATCCGGCCCTCTCAATTCCTTGCAAACAGATGGGGAAGAAATGGAGGTAGTGACAGATTTTATTTTCCTGGGGTCCAAGATCACCGCAGATGGGGACTGCAGCCAAGAAATTAAAAGACGCTTGCTCCTGGGGAGGAAAGCTATGGCAAATCTAGACAGCAT
>JANHGC010008514.1:75047-86990 GCA_027560395.1 Boaedon fuliginosus
CTTAGGTTTTATTGTTCTTTTAACTGTTTTAACTTGTAAAAATGAAGTGCTTTTAATACTGTGTGTGACCAGCCATACGCTAAATAAATAAATAAATAATGCACAAATCCTCACTTTATTTTACAAAGGCCTAATACAGATACTTGCTCTAAGTGTCCTGCAGCTTTAAGGCTATTATTACACTTGTAAAGATGTTTATGTTTCATAAGGAAGTAAAAAAAAATAATGTCGGATGACTGATATATTAATGAAAAAAGTATCATAGTTTGCTTTAAATCTAGACAGATCTTTCTATAATTTCAGAACCCTGTCCCAACAGGATATTCTAAATGCCTCTGACATTTCTCTCTTTCTCTCCTTCCTGATATTCGCAAAAAAAGTATGTGAAAAGTCCTTCCATATTATTTCAAGATAGACTGTTTGAATACTTTCAGCTTTTTTTTTTTTATCGCATAACCTGCTTTTCATCTTTTATCACTTTTCGGAGAAATATTATTTTCTCATAGCTCTTAATGGAATTCTGTATTTTGCTACTCACTTTCTCATAAGATAGCATTCCCATCTGAACTTCGATCAAAATAAGGCAATCTTATTCGATATTGCAGTGCAAACGACTTACCTCTCGAGTATGATATTCAATAAATACAACCTAAATGCACTTTATATTTGAATCCTTCACACCTGTCACATCCATTTTGCCAGGCTTGATGTTGTCGTTGTTTGCTTAGCTTTTTCGTTTCATTTCCACTTTATCTGGCCCTAATACAAAGATCAATAGTTTTGATCCCAGCTTCCATGAATGGAAGAAAAGTTCATATTTATGGAAAGGGGATTTCTTGCTTCCCCTATGCATCTTCTTCTGGAATAATTGAGAGAATGTAAGAATGGAGATGGAGAGATGGAGCAAGAAAAGTTAGTAGTATCCATCCTTTCTCTTGGGAAAAAAAAACATCAGAAAGAATGTAGGATACGAACCAATGCAATTAGTTCCATAGATGAGAGCTCCTGGTTTTAATTCCCTTCAATGCTGCTACCATCATGGAAAAAGCTGTTTGTGTTGTGGCATTGAAAAGAATGGATCGGTTTGCTATTTTGAAAAATTGTAAAATACATCTGATGAATAATTGCAATATTTAGGCATGCTGAAATAGGTCTTTTTAGACCTTATTTTTACCTCTTGCATGTTATAGATTTCATATCTTAATTTCCCTTAATTTAAGATTACACATCTCCCACTTCACTCTTTAAGCACTGAACAGAATGTCAATCTAAATTACCAATTCTATGACTGGGAAATCCCTTGTTAAGTGAAAGCTGGCACTCTCGTTAAAACTTCTGCAGTACAATTTGATTCTCTGCCAGTTCTTGTATGTAGTTACTGTATACCATTTCTGCATCTATACTATACTATACTACTTTATTACTCTCTCTCTCTCTCTCTCTCTCTCTCTCTCTCTCTCTCTCTCTCCCTCTACCTCTCCCTCTCCCTCTCCCTCTCTCTCTCTCTCCTTGGGTCAAGGTTCCAAGTAATACACCCATAGCAAACAAAACTCTGAGGCAGGTAGATTCCTCAAAGAATAGTTTTATTGGATATATTATATTGGCACAGTCCTGGTGAAAACAGACTCTGAAGGTTCCCGCAGTTTTCACCTAATTAAAAGTAAACGTTTTTCCCTTTCCCAGTCACATGATCCAATCAAGGTGCCGTCCAGTTGCCTGGTAATGTTACTCCTCCTCTCTCTGACCAAGTGTGAGAATGTCCTTGGTTCCTAGGAGAAAGCATTTTGTTTGGGCTACAAAATCCCAGCTCTCTCTATTCCCCTCTCCCTATCCCTCAGTTTCAGTGTGACAACACTGAAGTTTCAAAATGGCTTCAGTCAGGTCAGCTTCAGGGTTGGCACCCTAGAGTTTTCTTGACAAAATTTCCCATGTTGTTTGCCACTGTCTGCTTCCTATGGCTGAGAGAGGGGCTGGTCCATGGTTATTTAGCTGTCTTGGTGCCTAAGGCAGAAGTAGGAGTTACACCAGTGGTTCTCAAAGTGGGCAGTACTGCCCCCTAGTGGGTGTTGGAGCAGTCTAAGGGGGCGTTGGAAGCTCCATATGGAATTAGGGGGCACCAGGAACCAATCGGTGGGTGGCAGGGGATTCAGCAGCTCCCACGCTGAGCCTGCACAATGAGCCAAGGGAGGGGAGGGGCTTCTCACTAAGAGCTTTTCATGTGGTTGTTAGTGATGCGTGGTTTAGACCAGTGCACGGCATATATTCCTGTCCTCTGTGTCCTCACCATTACCTGGGGCTAGCCCAACCCCCATAGTCCCTAGGCAAGGGGCGGGGCATTCCAGGGTAGGGCTTGGGCAACTCACCCTCTTGCCTTGGGGGCGGAGCTTGGGCAGCTCACCCCCCCACCCTGGGGGTGGGGCTTGGCAGGGGGGCATTACGCATTCAATTTTTTCTAAAAGAAGGCGGTGAACCAACAAAGTTTGAGAAACGCTGTTACACTCTTCTTGTTTCAAGCCTGGTGCCTTACACCAGGCTCTCACGTTCCCTGCTTATTATCACAGAAAGGTGGTTAATCTCTATAAGACCTTTCTTCTGAGTCAACAATGTTGAAATTTTGTCTCTTTACCCAAAGAAATGACCAAGTCCTCCCTTGCTGTAGCTTAACAAAATAATGACTAGATTGCACCTTGGTCCACAGTTATAATTTATAATAAACAACTTTGGGTGTTTGAGAAAGGAAAAGCCTAACACGACCTTCACAACTGATGGAGGATCAAAGAACAACAGAATCAAAGCTGCGGTAGAAACTTTATCCCATTCAGAGTTTGGGGAAGCTTGCTCTGAAAAGCATTATGAAAAAGATCTCTTACCGATTCTGCGGCAAGCAGTGATTTAATTAAAGAAAAAGAAGAGGTTCACTGAATTGGACCAAAATCATACCTTCCTATCTGATGGAAGGCAAGTTTTTG
Organism: Boaedon fuliginosus; assembly: GCA_027560395.1. NCBI lineage: Eukaryota > Metazoa > Chordata > Lepidosauria > Squamata > Lamprophiidae > Boaedon > Boaedon fuliginosus. Next base: position 78,017 of record JANHGC010008514.1, read on the forward strand.
CCAAAGACAAGGGGATTTGCAAAATTGCTGCAAACTGGAAAGGGGAAATAGCTGCTGATTTAAAATGTCGTAATGCAGTTTGGTGCTGGTAAAATATGCCCCGGAAGGAAGATATGAAATACAATTGAAAAGAAAGCACAATTTTGTACAGATGGAGATGTGTTACTTATGAAAAGGGTCTCTCAAAGACAGGGGCCTATTTGAAGTGAACTCTGCAGATGGAAAATAATACCCACAAAAGAACCATTTCAATTCATAGCTGAATAAGTGACTAGGTCATAGAAACCTGAATGCAATGTCTCAGTTAAAAAAGAGGGATTTAAGAAGCCTGAAGAAAGAATTGTGCAAAGTAAAATCTAAATATATAATACTGTGTAATGACAAAGGGAATCAGACCTATTTTTCTTCAGAGTAAAAGAGAAACGGTAATCTCTAGAGATAATTCACTGTGGTATTTGTGGACTTAGGAAGGCTAAAACCCCATCAGGGAACAAATACCTATTAATATTTATTGATGACTCCTCCAGATACAGATTTTCTTACCTGATTGCTGAGGAAATGCTAGAGGAATGCAAAGAGGTTGTGGAAACACTCAGCAATAACGTCTTGAGGAAAATGGAATCCTTGGTAAGTGATGTAACAAGTTATATGAGAAAAGGAAATAGTAAGTACCACAGAATACCTTTGAGCAAAGACAACCAGCAGTCGAAGGTTAATTTGCTAATGGGTCTTATTTATAGGTCTGAGAAATACTTACGATTTACAACCATTTTGGATTACTAAGGAAGGAGATATGTCATCCAATATGGACCAAATAGGAGTGGCTGGGTCCAAGGTATGTGTGCAGTATGTACCCAAATATACAAAGGGTCAAAGTGAGGCTCAGAGGTAAAGAAGTGCTCGTTGAATATGCACATAGCTGTAAGGATTTAGAATCCTGGAAGTTGCCACAGAAGCAATCAAGATACAGACTACAATTATGTGACGTACTTTGAAATCAAGGACAAAGTAAATGTAAATAAAGTACCTGACAATGGACCAAGCATCCATATAGCAGGAATGCTAAGGCAGCTGCAGTGGTCAAGGCAGGAATTCATGGTAAGAGATGTAGAAACCAAAGCTGAAGTGAAATACTCCACAGAAGAATGTTATTCTAATCTAAGGGCTGTTTTACATGGCCCAGTAGGAGACATAGGAGCCTTCCATTTGCCAAGGTGAATCTTTACGGTCATTTTTATCCCACTGCCTACAAAAGCAATAAATAGTTCGTTCTTTTCTTTTCTGCTTACCCACCATTAGCATAGGGGCACTTGTGGGAGCATGTCGCTTCCTTCATAAACTTGATTTGTTCTAGTGGATTTAAGCAGCTGACTCCAGCTATCCTTTCTTTTTTTTTTTTTTGTAAATTTTTTTATTATTTTTCCAAATAAAACAATCATTAAAACAGCTTCTTGTTCCATACAGAGTCTGTTGGGTTGTACACTTGCATTTCAGCATCCTCTCTATATATTAATTCTCCATTTTACTTCATCTCTTATTTATTGAAAATTTCAATTTTAATCCATCCCCCCAATCCCATAATTAATTTCTTTCCATTTAAAAAATAACCAATTAATGACGATATAATGTATTTAAAAAGGAAAAGCAAAAAATACCAATATTCCAGTAGGTATTAAAAATACAATCTATATATTCAATTAATTTCTAAACATCTCTCTTGCAGTTTATACTTTGTCACATATTTCAATTGTTATTAAAAAAAGTCTATGTATTCCGTTGATTCATAAACATGCTATCATTACATTCGTATTTAGTAAAGTGTCTATCCCTCATCTCTCCTTCTTCGCTTTGGAAGATCAATCTCCCTTAATAAACCTGTCTGCTTCGAGACTTCTACTCCCTTCCCTACACTTTTATTTTCTTTTTTCCCTTCCACCACATTTTTTCCAGGCCTCTCCCTCCTCTTCTCAGCTGATCGTCAGATTGTATCCTGCTGCTCCTCCAGCACCACCGTCAACTCCTTTCTTCCTGGTCCTCTTTTTCTAAGAAAATAAGTACGAATATCCATTTTTTGGTTCTGGACTCTGGGTTCCATTTTCTTTCTCCTCCCACCGTGCTCGGGTCTTCTGGTCTCCTCCGCTCTCATTTTCCGACTCTTGCCGCTCCTGTTGTTCCAATGAGGCAACTAGATTATCCGTTTTTCCACTTATTTGTTGCAATTGACTAATTAAATTTTTACCAATGTCTTCAATATCCTCCAAATCATTTTTCATCATTATACAAAGTTCCTTCGTGTCTGTCGCAGGGTCTACAATAGCATCTACTGCCGATGCGGTCGCCATTTTCTCGTCAGTTTTTTTTTCTTTCTCTTTTTAAAATGTTATATCAAATCACTAGCTCTGTATTATTTCATGGAATTTTTTCGACTGACCGCTCCACCTCTCCGCCTCTCATCTCTATTCTGATGCCAGCCAAACATGAAGGTAACCCAAAAATAAAGGGAGAGTTCTTCCAAAGTCAAATAGCAGTTCCGTAAAATGTTAAAACCGCCGCTAATTTATTCTCCATGTAGTTGTTCTGTCTTCCGTTCTGGGGGAGGGGGTTTATATAAAAAAAGGCTTGTCTCACCCAATCCAAAGGCTCTTCTAGGATTTTTTTGGTCCAGCTTGTTGGTCACCATCTTGGTGCCGTCTTAGCCGGCCGTTTGCTACAGAACTGGTGTCTAGGTAGGGAGGTTTGCGAAACCTCTCAACCCCCCAGGACTGTGCCCCCTCGCTTCGTTTCCCCTCCAGGTAAACTTAGGCCCCTCTAGGGACCCTCGGGCCAGTAAGCTGGGCGCAGAATTGCGGAGCCCTGTCATTCCGCTGCCCCATCACCAGAAGTCAAACCAGAAGTGACTCCAGCTATTCTTAACAGGCTTAATTCTACTCCTATTTTGCTAAATGTCTTAGCAATAGATGGAGGATTGCAACCAGAATTACTTCAGCATTTTGCCTATAACCTGAAGATTGCATACTTTATTTTTTAACAAGAGACAATAGGGATTGAACCTGGAATTCTCTGAATACAAGGCATGTATTCTTACTGTTGAGGAAGATTTCCTCACAGATCTGTCGATTTCATTTATATCCCACCTTTATTATTTTTATAAGGCCAGCAAATATATCCAATACACCATCCTCCTCCTATTTTCCCTGCAACAACCACCCGGTGAAGTGGGTTGGGCTAAGAGAGTGTGACTGGCCCCAAATCACCCAGCTGGTTTTCATGCCTAAGGCTGGACTAGAACTTCCAGTTTTTAGCCTAGTGCCTTACACTAGACCAAACTAACTGTTTGCAATTCTAAAAACTGGGGGGAAGAAAGATCACAGAAGAAATCAGCTTTGAATCTAATCTTCACATTAGTTTGCTTAAGATTTCATTCACAACTTCTTAAGATTTCAAAAATCAATCTCACATCAGTTTAGGATATTTATTTATTTATTTATTACATTTTGATGCCGCCCAATTTCCGAAGGACTCTTGGCGGCTTACAACATGGATAGCAATAGCACTCAGATGTTATATGCTTCTTATCAGAGCTTTACAAAACTCCCCAAGCAGTTACAGAGTCAGCTTATTTCCCCCAACAATTTTCAGGGTAATTTAGAAAAAATAAAACACTAAACACAACAAAGAAAATGGAGGCATGTACCAACTATTTGGATGACTCAGGTCTATCAGATTAGGCATTGCACATCATTGTTTCTTCAGATTAGGAAAAGGAAGACTAATTCAAATTTTGATCACAGACATTTGCTACACTCTCACCCATCCCCAGTCCAGTCACACCAACTCTCATGAATATTAATAGTTGATTTATTCTTAAAGTTCCAAGGAAATTATTTTCATACTAATCAGTACAGGAGGCAAGAACATTTAAATTTGGGTTAAAAAAACCCAGAGGAATATCTTTATCTCGGTATTTGATAGGAATGGAATGGATGGAACAATTGCAATTGCAGTTTCAGAGCACATTAAACTCGACCCTACAATTTATTTTGAACTTGAGCTCCAAATTAGAAATACTTACAAATCAAGGTTGCAGGACTAATTGCTAGAACACTAATATCCCATATGAACCAGTCAGTGATGATATTCTAACAGGTTCGCATAATTGCTAGGTTGCGCTCAACCGGAAAGAATATCAGCACTGACCCTGTCCATCTGCCCTGTTCCAGCAGCACCAGCTGAGCAAGGTATGCTCTGAGGCGGCACGTGGACTCCGTGATCTTGCAGCCAATTACAACACACCGCCTGTGAGGCAATGGGGGGGGTGGATTCAGCGGCACGTGGTCTGGCAGCCAGTTTTAACTGGCTGCGAGTTCGCGGAGTCTACGTGCCACCTCAGAGCATACCTTGCTCAGCTGGTGCTGCTGGAATAGGGCAGATGGACGGGGTCAGCGCTGATATTCTTTCCGGTTGAGCGCAACCTAGCAATTATGTGAAGCAGTTAGAATATCATCACTGGAACCAATGTTTGCATTCAATTATGTTTAAGAATTATAAACAAGACAAAGGCAAAAATGAAAGCTTTATTCTCTTATCTTACGGTTAAGCTTAATGAATAAATAACTACCATACCCAAAAGAATGTTATTCTTACATTATTCAAAGAATATAATAATGCAAAATCAACACTGCTTTTAAAAAGAAATAATTTCTCTTTATTTTTTCTCTCTTCAAAACAGGGTAACACGAACTGACATAAAAGTCTTTATTAGAAATATGACCATGAACAAGGCTAGACAAGCAAAATATTGATTCAAAAGCACATAACTCACAAAAGAACAATAACTTTAAAATGTAATTACCATATTTTTCATTTAAACTTCAATTTATGTCTATAAATATGGTAATTAAATTACATAATAGCTATTTCTTGCAGAAGATAACATAGAATTAAACGTAAACACCAAGAAGGCAAGAATGCTATTCACACAAAACATTAAATAGACATAAAATCCATTGCAATTCTACCAAATATATGAGATTATTCCAATCATTGCAGTTTATTGTCATGAAATCAATTACTGGCCTAAATTCACAAACACAGGCCTTACAACCAATCAGTCTTGGAAACAACATCTTTGTAGTGTTTTAATTTTAAATTCAGTATTAGTCTCATTTCAAATTAAGTAGTATGGTTGTATTTTAGATTGGGCCAGATTTTGCTTTTTTTGGCTTTTGCACTTTCTTCTTCAATTGTTTTTTCCCCCCTAAACCTGCATACGCAAAGCTTCCAAATGTGACATCTCCAAGTATTAGAAAACCCAAGGAATTATTGCCAATTTGTCAGATTTTAATACAGAAAATAATTTCAGAGCAATCATTTGCTTCTACTAATTTCTTCTACTGTACTAGATATATTTGGATTGAAATAGCCCTCTAAACAATGGATAAGACCATAGATTCTTATATATTCAATTAAAAACAAAACCAAGCTAGCCTTTATTGTGCTATTGAATCTATTATAATACTGAGGGGGTTTAGGAGCTCTGCCACATTTTTCCTTGTGCTTTTCTGTGTAAAATGGCTTTTCTTCCGCATGCTTGGTAGGGTATAGTAGTTAAGTTGTAACTCTTACAGACATCCATAACTTTTCCTCCATAAAATGGTCATTTTCTCATGCATTTTTCCTCAAAAATGCCATCCCTTTCTTCTTTGCCAAGCTGCGTAGCAGCAAGGACCAGACAGTGAGCTGGTACTGATAACCATTAGGCATGAAGTATAAATTATACATGTAAATAATTAGGAGAATGAGTAATTTCAACCTAATACAAGCCTTCAGAAACTTATCTGGGGTGTATATAATCTGAGGAACATTGATAGCTACAAAAGACAGGTGCAATTTTATCCTGTATTTATACCCCTCTGTAAAATTGCCATGTCTCCTTTTATGGTCTTATCTGAGGATCTGCTCCCCATCTAGATTACGTTTTACATAAATTATTTTACTATTGTTTTGCTTAATAGACCCTTTCAGCTTTTATCTGTGTGCTTACTGCTTTCAATTCCACAAAACCTCTGCCCACATTTTAATGTGGCGAATCACTTTCTGTTGCATTTTTTTAATGTACTGGTAAAATCACTCTATGTTGGTGATACCATCACTACAAGGACCAGGTATGAGCACTAAATCTGCATTTTTGAGGTCTCTCAAGAAATGCAACAATGCCATGGCATGACCCTTGATGGCTTCATTCTTTTTGACTTCCCAGAGTAGAGTTTATATAGCCTTGATATCTTTTAACAATCAAATACTAACCAGTCCCAAGCTTGGATATACAGTAATTCACCAGGTCTTACTATTTTCTGTCAGTTTCTACTTGGCCTGTATAAAAAGTTAAATTGCCCAGTTTGCCTGTTATCTCTTTACCTTCTCCTTGCTGAACTATTCAGAAAAAAAAGAGAGAGAGACTAACATTCAGGTACTTATTTGTTTTTCATGTTGAAGAGATGGCTTTCTTTTTATCTTTTACTTTTCATATTTTTTTACTGTTACATTTCCAAGAAGTATTGCACTTTTTCAGAAGTAGAAATCATAGACTCCCTAAATTCAACGTGTAATCTGCATAAATCAAGTGGTAAGAAATGCCATACCCAGTAATCAAATGAATCAGTAGAATAGAACCCAAGAAATAGAACTGAGAAAAGAGAGTGGCATTAAAATATTACGTATTCAGATTTGCCCATCCTGGCTATGAAACAGAAAGGAAGGCTACCTCTAAGACAGTGATGGCGAACCTTTTTGGCACCGAGTGCCCAAACCGGAAGCAAGTGAGCCTGCGTGCGCACTCGCGTGCCGGAAACTGAACGGACACGTGATTTTGGTCTGCGCATGCATGCAGCTTTGGATTTCCGCACATGCGCACAAGACCAGCTGTCCTGTGCGCATGTGCTGGTTCCGCTTGGCGGTGTCAGATCCCAGAAGATCTGCCAATCAGTTGAAGATATGGGGGGGGGGGGGCACTGTGCTTGTATTTTCTATATTTTTTAAGATTATGTTTTAATTTTAGTTTAGCTTTCTCTTCTTACTAAGGGGGGGAAATAGACACTAGAAATATCTACAACAGTGTTCCAACGTCAGATCTGCATGTACATGGCAAGGCACATTTTAGACATTTGGCCTATGAATCAAACGGTCACCTACTTTTCTTCTTGGGTAGACTCTACAGTTGCAAAAGGCCATGGAAAATGGAGAAGAGTTCAGATATCACACAAACACAAACACTTAATAGTGCATTTATTGACTATGTTCTGTATGGGCATATAATAGCAAGCTATCAACCTTTTCTTCTTTTATCTTTTATTTTCCGTTGGGTAGGACATATTTACACGGGAGGAAAGGACAGCCAAACTTGAGATACAAACACCCTGCCTTCTCCTTCAAAGAATATCTGAGGTATAAATACAAGTATATCTTAAATAATTATCTCCATGCTTTATCTATGCTGGACAATAAAGTGTGAACACGTTTAACATCAGAATGGTATGTACAACATACGTTTTTTTTTTTTACATATTTAAAGAAACAAAAAGTATACAAAGAATACACAATTCACCTACCGACGAGGACTGTAAATGGCACAATACCTAAAACCTTCACCTGGCAACACATTTTATTACAAGGACATCAGTGGGAGGCGCGCCAGGGCTTTTAGCTAGGAACAAGGCTGTCTTTATTCACCTCTGGCCCCCCAGCTGTAAATGGCAATTGAAGGGCATCAGATCAAAGAACCTTACAGCCTAAGACAGAGGCGTCCAAACGTGGCAACATTAAGACTTGTGGAATTCAATTACCAGAATTGTAGTCCAAAGGTCTTAAAGTTGCCAAGCTTGGACACCTCTTGCCTAAGAGGCTACGCTTCACATTCAAAATACAAGACATCTGGAAAGCAGTTGCAGGTAGTCTTCTCAACTTACAACTGGTTGCTTAGCGATTATTCAAAGTGACCAGGGCCCCACCCCCGAAAAATACTTACAACCCAGTTCTGAAGTTCCAATCTCTGCCCCCCGGTCACGTGACCCCCATTTTGGGCAGTCGGCCACATGGCTGTTTGCAGCGTCCCGCAGTCTTGTGACGGTAATTGATGACTTCGTGGGAAACAGGAATTTACTTCCCGTTTCCGGGGCGTGGGGGGGGGGCGCGGAATTTGCCCCCAGATTTGCTTAATGACTGCAGCATTTGCTATACGACTCCCAGGTCCTGTCACTTACGATTTTACATAGTTGCCAGGCTCAACTATGTAAGTCAAGGACTACCTCTAACGGGAAGATACGACCGAGAACGGCTCCCCCCCTCATCCCCATTGCACTCCCCTTCCCTGTTTCCCTGAAACAGCCAGTACCAGACAATTTTTTTTGAGTCTGGCGATGGTGTCCCTTGTAAATATAATTTCTTTGTTTGAGCAGAGCAGCGCTTTTGTCCCAAGAAGAGGAAGACCGTGAAGGACACGGTCTTCTGAAACAGATACAAGGAAGGAGTCTAACCTACCACACAGTCCCTGCCTTGACGTAACACTGCTTGCAGATTGGACACAGAGGGAAAACAGAAGACCCAAGAAGCAACCCAAGGTGGCATTAGTACAGGTGCAGAATTAGGAAGAACTCTTCCTGACACTCTCAAACGTCGCCTCAAACACTCTATGAAAAAATAATAATAATAATAATACTGACAATGGTATCTAAGAGCTTCTTCTAACTGTGCCACAGTCCCAAGGCCAGGAAAGAAGGCCAGGTGAAAATGGCCCAAGGTCTTTTTCTGAACCAACAAAGCATGCCAACGGCCAATTTCACATCATCTTTGGTCACAACATTCATCTCGGCAGTAATTTACAGCAATAAGGGGCTGGTTTTAGTCAGGGATGGGTTTCTCCCGGTTTGCTGGTTACCCGCTTCGTGGGCGCGCTTTCCGAACGGCTGTCAAAAGCGCG